>OZ016505.1:20987878-21280378 GCA_963966595.1 Physocephala rufipes
AGTATATTATATAACTAATTTCTTAATAATTTAAAGCTTGTTATTTTTTAAGGTAAAGAAAAGTATGTTATCAATTTATAATATAATTTTAATATCAATACTACTAATCGGTTTTTTCAGGAACTTTATTATTTAAAAAAATTAAATACATATTAAAAACGTAACGCAAACTCGCAAAAACGTAACGCAAACGCAAATCTTTCTCTACCCTAAGAAAATTTCTCAAAAAAATCAGTGGATTTCCTGCAATGAACTTCTATATATTATGAACTTCATATGAAGACCAAGAGGTTCTAAAGTTCTAAAGAGGTTTCAGAATTCAGATGAATTCAGAAAGAAAAAGGGTTCGGTGAAGAATGCTTGATTAAATTAGCCTTACTTATTCATCTGGCAAAATAAACTTCATTAAAGGGTAACCGAATTTAGATATTTCCATTGTAAGGCGTGTAGCGTTATATGAAATTGTGCTCCTTAGTATTCCTAGTAATTCAAAATTGATTACCGTTTACTAATCGTTAAAAGGTCACTTCAAGCAATTATATAATTTCTACTAATTTCAAATAAAGTTTGCAATAAATGCACGCTCATTTGAGGGTTGGTTTGCTTCTCCGAATTAATTAATGCATTCATAACTTGGACTTATGACAACGTCATAAAGCAATCATAAGGAGTAATCATAATAAGTAATCACGCGGCAGATGATCGCAGTTCTGAATCGCTTCAGGTAGATTTTGTCGCTTATCATGATTTAAGAGGTATGATCTTGCAAACTGCCTGTCTTGCTATAAAAACTCGAACCGCCGATAATGATCATCATTCTGCAAGTGACATTCGTATCATTAAAACATCTTTAACGCGATATTATATCAAAAATATTGCCTGTTTCGTATTCAAGTGTAACCATATTGAAGATGCTACAAAACAAGTTTACATCATGTAGTGCCCATTCTTACATAGAGGATTCAGAGGACCTCATGTCATCGAGTACTGTTAGTCTTTATCATAAATATTATTTAGACGAAATGCGAAAAACAGCTGAATTAGTTAACATTTTAAAATATCATGAAGGCAGTGAAGAACGCGATGTTGACACCGTCAGTCAATTGGAAGATATTTTCAAACAATGGATCAGGGAAAGTGCTATCGCGGCAAATATTCATACAGAAACACCTAATGATTTAAATGGAAAAGTTTTTGCATTCGGATCCTTTCGATTGGGAGTTGATCATCGGGGAGCTGATTTGAATGCGCTTTGCGTGGCACCATATTTTATTCAACCAACCGAATTTTTCGAATCGTTTCCATTGTTTCTCACTTCAAAATTGACTGCCGTTCGTAAATGCCGTTTTGTACCCGGTGTTGCGCCTGGATTCGAACCGATGATCAAACTGAAATTGGCCGATGCCAATGTCAGTTTATTTTTTGCCAGCTTGGCGCTTTCAAGAATACCGGATAATTTAGACTTGAATGATGAGAGCAATTTGGAAGGTCTGGAGTTGGACTTAATGCGAAGTGTTGAATGTTGTCGAACAACTGAGAGGATTTTAACATTAGTCCCTCATGTTCCAACATTTTCAGTGGCCCTACGTGTGGTCATAATGTGGGCTAAAAGTAAGTTTTAAAAAAGCAATTGTATACAAAGTCGGTTTTATTTAATTGGTCAAAATATTCTTTGTAGGAAATGCGATCTATGGGACAACATTAGGCTATTTGGATGACGTTACCTGGTCGATTTTAGTGGCACGCACTTGTCAACAGTATTCGAACGCACCTGCTGCCTCGATAGTAGAACAATTCTTCCTGATGTTCTCGCACTGGGAGTGGCCTCGACCGGTCCTGTTGGATTATCCAAAAAATATGGACTTCTATGGCGAAGGTTTCTTACCCATCATTAAACCGGTCTACCCCGAATATGACCTCGCCAATAGCGTCTCTCGTTCGACTAAGCATATAATTCTGAATGAATTATGTCGCGGCTTAGCCATCACGGAAGAAGTTATGTTGGGTCGCGCTAGTTGGGATTGCCTTTTCGAAGAACAAATATTTGCCAAATTTTCGAACAGGTAATATTTATCAAAAAAATATTAGAGTGTTATTAATCGTTTCTCCTTCTTCCTTTATGTTACTTGTAGATACCCAAATAGCATTATGATTCTGGTACACTCACAGACTGCCGAGGATCATTTAGTATGGAATGATTACGTTGGAATTAAAATACGATTCCTAGTCGACAGTTTAGAATACAATCCACAGTTATCTTTGGTTCATCCTTATGGCAAGACCTACACTTTCAAGAAAGCATCTTCCGTCGATGAGAATAATAATAATGACAATGACGATGAATGGTCTCAAGATGCTCCTAGCTTATTTCCATCCGAATTCTGTACGATTTGGTTCATTGGTTTGGAATTGGTTTATATTGCCGGCGGTTCGGAAAGAGTCGATTTGGAAGAGGAAATTAAAAGTTTTGTCGATTTGGTACAACAGAGCGCAGCAATAAATCGAATATTGAAAGATGGAATGACAATTGAAGCAAATCAAGTCAGAATGTAAATCACTCTTAGGTTTTATATGAGGATAATTTTAAGTTTAAATTATAGAAAGCAAATATTTTGTATTTACAGTAAGTTAAAGGAAGTGGAGAGTAAGCAATAATAGTGTTATTGTTTTAAGAATAAATATAAGCAGATAATATAATATAAATACAAACACAGATAAATTTAATTCAATTAAATTTTGTTTATCTTATCATCGTTTATCTAAATTATCCTTAATTTCGAACTATATTATCATGGGTTATAAATTCCACTGGTTTCTTAATCCAATTGTTTTGCTTTATTCGGCGTAACTTAACTTCATTATCCTTCATTCTTATCCTATCCCTTTCTTTATCCTTCAAAGGCGTTTTCATCCTTTTTCTCATAAATCCTGACGTAGTCTGTTTGGCGAGGTACATAAATCTGTGTAAGATATTTGGTCCTAATACAACGCAAATAGATACAGAGATCGGGACATTGTTAAAACCGCTTTGCCTCCAAAACGAATTTCATTAGGAAAGGCGAGAAAATTATTCCAAACAATCATTCTTAAAAATTCTGATGAATTACGAATTAAAAGTTGAAAATATTCTAATATAACTAAGAAACTTATCAGTTGCGACTGCTATCTGTAATAATAAATATCATTTTGGGACAAATAATCCAGCATTTATGTCAGGTCAACATCTTTATAATGGATTTCCACCGCGGATTATCTCCTTTGTAATGAACGCAAGTATCTCAGCTAAACACATCGATTGAAATGTTTAGTGCTATTATTCAATTCAACATTTTTCCTTTGATAGTTTCAAATTTAGGCTTTCTTTAGTTATAAAAAGTGTTTGCATAAGGCGTGACAAAAGATATAGATCAATAGTTGGGTAACAAAAGGATCGTAAGGAAATGTCAATTCCCTTTCGTTTAGGCGTTAGTAGAGGTCTCCTAAAATATACCTAAAATGGTAAGAAAGCTTCAAAAATAACAGATGCCTCTAGGTGTTTAACGTGGACGCCTGCCATGATTGGCTTAAGTCCACGGTGGTCCTACCCACACTCGGGATTGCTGGGTAGACTCTGTGAATACCCTATATCTCGGCAATCAACGACCACGGCATCAACTTAGCCTTATTGCGCCATTTGTGTACCTGTGGAAGCCTGGGACGTGCAGGACATTCCTCGCAGGTTGGCGATCGAGGCCTATTTAAAACCTCTTATGCCGGTGGGGACACTCACCGGCATTTGAGTTGTCGGAGGCGGCCTCCTCACGCAACTCCACGCGGAGACACTTTGGTCTCTACCCGCGTATCTTTGGGTTGTACCACAACCACCACGAAGCTCCCACAAGGGGGCCTACCCACTGGTGTGCTGTGTACGTGGGCATTTATACTAGCGGGGTCGGATTAAGACCCAAAATGAGATGCACACCACCCGTGGCACCATTTTTACACCTTGGGTAAGGTGGCGGAACTAGCCTGCATAGTTCCTGGCAAGTGAACTACGTGCAAGCACGGCTAGTCACTGCCATTTTGTCGCCTCATGTCCACGACGGGCCTGGCACCCGACTTCAAAAATAACAGCGGGATAAATTGAAAGGGTGCTTTTTAAAGCTGTAATTTTTTCATATGGTCTTTATGGGATTTAATCTAATTGATTGGTACAATAGCTTTCGAACTCCCGAGCTTTTCAACTAGTAGTAGTACTAGTACATATTTTGTACCGCCATGCAGTTGCTTAAGGGCAAAAATTTAAAGATTCCTAACGAAAAAATTTATTTCTATAAATTTGATTACAACTCATTAAATAAATGTATGTAACAGATTAGGGAGATTTGACGAGTGCACTAAAATTTCAAAAGCTCCTGAAGCATTAATTGCTGCCTTTCGCTGTAGAAAGTACTTCCGATCCTAACGGTAAGAAAGTTTGAAAAAAATTGGAGTATGGCGCGTATTTTGAGCTTATGCGATAAATAAATTTTTTCTTTTTGAGGCCGAAAGACTGGTGTGTTTTTTTTTTAATTTAACTTTTTTGAGAGTTTTGAATTGTCATTTTGACAAAGCCTTTCATCAACGTTCGTGTAACTTATTGCTTGTAAATTATATACCAGAATATGGTTAACACGTAGACTTAAAGCGTCAGGTTAGGGCTGTAAATATCCAATTAGTTTTTCTTGGTAATTGTAAAAAAATGTAGGTGATTAAGGCGGTAATAGCAAATTCGTCGAAAATCAGAAATAGGTTTGCACCAATATTCTATTGGCACCGAAACGGATGAATGGCAGGGAAGTATCCTTAAAGCTTTTTCAATACCATCAACGTTGAAGTCGAAGTTAATTACAATGATTTCAGAAGAATTTAACGCTCTCAGTCACCATCATCATTATTTTCCGTTTAAAAGCTTGGATAAATATTTTTCACCTTCTTCCACTATTTTCTCCATTCTGGTGGGACTACCTCTGCCCTTTCTCTCCCTCCCTCTATCTAAATCTCTATATATCTTTAGTGGACTTGTACGTCCACTAAAAGTTCGTGTGATGCACGTGCGACGAATTCATTGAGTGAAGCTCCGTTAGCCGCATGTTCGACATTTCAATGTCAATAAACGAAGCTTTTGTGAGGTCACAACGAAAGCTCCCTCTGCCAAAGAACAGCACCTGCCGCAGTTTGTTAAACTTTGGTGCTTTTCCTGTGACTTTTCTGCGAAAAATCTGCAAAAGACCAGGCTATTTTTATTTGAAATATGTCTTTTTCTTTTGTTAGGCGTTCATAGAAAATGCAACAGCGAAATAGCTCGAATGTGGGGCTCGTTGGTTTTTTTCGTTCGGCTTTTTTAGTTTTTTGTGTTGTAAATTAATTTGCTCTCAAAGTGTTTTGTTTTTGTTTTAAGGTGCATTGAGTATCCAGTGAGGAACAAGTTCTTTCATTCACGAGTTCAGTTTCGTTCAAGATCTCGTGGCGTCGAGTTGGTCGTCTAGGGATCATAATGAACAATTTAATCGGTCGATAGATTTAATTGTTGAAGGGTGAGGCGGAGAAAAAGAGAAGGGAAACATGTGTCAATCTTTCAGAAAGAAAAAAAATAAAAGAATTGTAAATATTTAAAAATTAAAAAATAATGTCCTTCAAACATATCTCGAATATCTCGCTTCAATGCAAAACTCACCGAAAGAAATTTGACATTTTTCTTCGACTGGATGGCAGCGTATTCAAAGATCATATATTGTTTTTTTATACAGCCAGCGCATCCTTAAAATAGTATTAAAGGATGATTAGAGATGTCCTTGTTCTTTCTCCGCACCTCTGCCAACGAAACGAATAAATAAAGAAAAATCATACTACTTTCTTGACCTTCCACCCAAACTTCTCCATCCCTTTCACTTCGCCTTCTCTCACCAACATCGATCCAACCTTTCATAGATTTCTTTTCATGACATCTGGTGGCCTTGCTTTTAGCAACATATGCCTGAAGTGCCTCCACCTGGTTGTGGTCGATGGAACGATTGAAATGGAAAGATTGAATACGTTCTATTTGGTAATAAAGGACTCTCAGGACTCACCCAGACATTTTTGGAAGAAGATCAAAGATGAAGAAAACTTGCCCAAAAAATTAAGGGCATTAAGTGGCGCGTATTAAAACCAGAAAATGAAAACTATAAAATTTATAGACAGTGCTCGCTTAAAAGAAACAACCACGATAAATACAAATACAATAAAAATACAAATACAATAAATAAAAACTCAAATACAATAAATAAAAGTAATAAAAGAATTCTTTGAATAAACAAACACAATAAAAAGATACAATAAAAACAAATGCAGTAAAGAAACCAATACAATAAAAAATACTACAAAAACAAACACAATAAGAAAAACAAACATAATAAAATTGTGTGGTTGGAGGCGCATCGTGAAGCTCTAGCTATAGCGAAAGACTAAGGAAATACGTCTGCAGATTACATCTGGCGTCCCAGAGAAAACACAGGTGGAGGTGTTCATCTCTCCCTTACGTAAAGGTATATTGCTGTTTTTGCAACAACAAGATATTGCCGCATTGAAATAAGATTTGACTTTAGAAAATAAAATAAAATTACGCCTTGTATTTTGTTGCCCCGATTTCAATATTCCAAAAGTTTTCAAATGTAAATAAACAATGGAATTTATCAAAATTTTATTTAAAAGCGATGAAATCTAAATAAGGATGATATGTAGAAATAGTATTAAATAAGAACCTCGTGATAACTCAAAAATAATTGAAATTAAGATAACTAAAACGCAATATTTCAAGACAAACCTTTAAGGAATTCTTAAAATAATAAAAACAAATAATACGATGTTGAAAATAATCGACTTCAGACCAATAATAACTTCGTTACTATAATTAATTCTTGCGTGAATTTGTGTGAAAACGGAAACGGAAACTGCAAACGGAAGAAAGTGTCGGCATAGTAATAAATCAACAATCAAATGAAAAACAACCATAACATCAGTACCAACAACACCACAAACAACAAGAGGGAGAATCATCAAAACATTCGCAGCAGTAACGGAATCGAACGCTCGACAACAGTTGCAACAAGAGAACAACAATAATAGAAGAAAATAACGAAAAAAATACACGCACAAAATGTCCGAACGCGGTATTAATAATGCGCGACACTCACGTGTTAGCCCTACGCCGGGGCGTGGTAGCAAAATAGCATATTCACCCTGCCCCATCGCCGACTCACAAGATATCGAAATGTCTGGGAATTGTTTGGCGATACCGATGTCATCGATACAAACAACGAATGGCGGCAATACAACAAAAGGTGATTCAATTTCATTAATACGTCTTTATTTTATATTTTATGCTTTTATTTTTTTAAAAATTTTTATATAAAAATAATACGCGGGAATTGATTGCTTGCGAAACTTATTATTTAGTTTTGGAATTGTATGCAATTAAACATTTTATTTGTTTAGCTTATGCGAATTATTCAACTGTAAATTCAATTCATCTAAAATAAACCCAGAAAAACGCAGCCTGGCAGTTCTTGCTCTTTTGAAATTGAAATAATAAACATTTTTAATTAATTTTAATTTTATGATTTTATACAGATAATTATTGGCTTCTGCTTTCTATTATATAAATTAAACATAAAAAATGTTCTTATAGTTTTTATTCATTTATTGGTTTCTTGCTTCCAACCCAGAAAAGCAAAATCACACCGATTGAATCAAAACAATTTAAGAAGAAAACAAAACAGAAAAATATAACAAGAAATTAATAAATCGCATAATGAAAATTATATACAATAGTGTGTATAGTTTTCCTTAATTTTCTTCTGGTATGCAATTGTTATCCTGGCTTCTGTGTCGCCTCGTCTCATTCTTTTAATGAATTACTTTCTTTAAAAAATTCCTTAAATTTCTGGCAAATTTAAACATTTCAAATTTCTACAAAAAATATTCGGAGCTAGTGACAAGCCCATAGCTTTTTGTTATTTCCAAGGCTTTAGAATGTTTTTAATTCGACCGGAAAGGATTTCAATAAGGTAATGAATGTGTGTGTGTGACGAAAATGCAGTAGTCATTATCATATCATTTTCATAATTTCTCAGAATGATTTGTGTGTTGGCAAAATATATTTTGGCATCCATTTATTTCTTCAGATGCCACACAATGCAGTAATTGGTGCGAATCTTCTTAAAAAGTGAGTGAAGAAGAAGAGGAAAATGCAGAAGTTCAAAGTATTGTTTCTTAAATGACTTCGAGGCAAGGGTCAAGATGATTTTCCACAAAATTCATCCGCGAAAATATTTTTAACGATTTCCTCTTCTTCTTTCCCAAAAGACTAAATAACGCAGATATAATAAATCATAGAAAGACATAAGTGACATAAGTTTGAATTTTGCCTTTATCGGTTTTTAGTAACTCTTTTTTGTGGTTTAAGGTTCACGTTTTCATAAAAAATTGGTTTTATTCTAAACGAAATTTGTGTGAATTTTCATTTGCTCACATGTTTTTTGCGTGCTAGCTGGTTTGTTTGTTTATTTATTTGTTTGTTTGTTTGCTCGTTGGCTTATTTGTATGTTTACTTTTGGTGGCTTGTTTGCTTCTTGACTCCCCTGTTTCTTTGTTTGTGTTTGTTTCATCTGCGTGGTTATATGTTTGTGCGTTTGTTTGGGATCTCGTAACAAGTTTGAAATTAATAACAAATATTAATTCAAGAATGAAAAAATAATAATAGTAATTATTATTCGTAGCACATGTTCGTAGAATATATTGAGATTGTTTTATTTTTTTAAAACTTTGCGAAATTAATGCAGACTTTTTTATATTATTAGGAACACTATGGCTTCCTATAAAAATGTGTCAGATTCTGTTTGATTCTGTCAGTACTTTTTGTACTTTCTCTCTATAGTCCTTTAATATATCTTTCTGGATTAATTATCTGGATTCTGTTATTTCGAATAAACTCCGACCTTTCACAATCATACGTCTGTGACGTAGTGTGCGTCTTTGAACATGTCGTGCTGTTAAGCATTGTTACAGATTTCCTTTTACTGTTATGCTTTTACTGTTATGCTACGTTAACTACAGGAAGTATTAAAAATCTGCTCATATTGTAAGTGCATGTATATTTGTGTGTGTATGAGTCTGTGAATATTTTCTATAAACATTATTGATAACGTGGAGAAATATTTAACTTTTCTCATCCTTTGAAAGAAAATCATAAGAAATAAAAATCATTGTTTGTCATACGCCCCGTTGAACCACGATTGGAATTTGCCGTCTCCCACTTCTTGTTCTTCTTTAAAGTCAAGCATTCGAACTTTATTGGAAACATTTTATGAAGGACAATAAATCTGTTTATTAAAATCTGATAGCGATAATGGCGATTAATATTTTATCTGCTTATTTAATTTTTTAGTTATTTATATAATATTAAATTTTGTCATTATCACCATTATCATTATCGCCATCAGAGTTGTTATTGTCATCATTATCATTATCATCATCACCACCTTTGTCACAATCATGCACTTAACATGACGATGGTCAAGTACTTTTCAACTGCGATATCTTTTTATCTTTCTTGTTTTCATATGTCCTTGCGATTTGCAAAGGAAATATTTAAAATTCATATCCTTGTGAACTTAGTGATAAGACGATGGTGAGGACGATGGCAATAACACCGGGGCATTTTTTGCTGCAGTCTGTTTTCATAATTTTAGCCATTTATTTCACTTCGGGACCGAGTTTGTGACCGCTTTTCATTGGAATTTTGCCAAAAAAAAAAAACAAACGGTTTTATTCACTTATGATAAGATTTTACTCAGTTCGTTGGTTTGTATACTTGTATGTTTTATTGTGTAGAAGACGTGTTTAAAGCATTACATTGGTAGATTGAATTGGCAATGGGTTTAATTTTAAACAAGTTAAACGAGAACAATGTGGTCTGTACATCTCCAGACACCAAACAGCCGTTTTCAACTGTAAATATCACTAACTGACGTTTAATGACATTCGCTTAAATTGTTTACTAAATGGCATTTAATGACACCAAAGATAAAAAATAGGACTTTTTTTAGAAATGATCTGCATTAGGAGGAAAGTTGCTTGACACAACATTTTTATGAGCGTGAAAGGATTTTCGAAATATGTCAAATTAAGCAAAGGTATTGAAAATATTAAGATAATGTTAAAACTACATTGCAAACTAATTTATTGTGGAGAAATAAGTCTATAAAGAAGCCTTTATATATTGTGGAAAGCTTGTAAGCGTTGTCAAATAAACCCTTAGTTTTGTTGACTAAAGAATAGTCCTTGACATGAGGTTTTTACACTTTACTGAAGATACAAACATTTTGTGGCACCCGGTAGGAAATTGTCATCCGTGTCACGAATGTAAATTCTGAGAAATAGTTTTTTATTTAACCAATTGTTTAAAATAAATGAGCGTAGAGATGAATCGTATGGTTTTCTTCTTAAAGATTCTATATTTTTCCACCACATTTTGTGGCAAAGATATATTAAAAGTGAATTTTCCCAATGGTCTGTCATTTTTCTAGGTATTTTTTTAAAATAAAATTGCACTACTCTAGCGTCGTTTCTACTGAGTCTAATTAGTATGTTAGTAGATTCACATATGCATGTGTGTGTAGTTTGTGTTTAACACCAAGAAATTGATAAATGTGTTCATAAATTTCTCGCAATGCAGAGCAATTCATTATTCGAATGATAATGAAAAACGCACCATACATTTTTATTTTTATCGTTCATTTAGTTATTTTTACTTAGTATTCACGAGTATTATCTTCTCTATAATTTCTCATTTGACAAAAAACGTTACCTTAGTTTTAAGTGTACTTTTGATAGTTTCATTCTCGAATATTCGTTCGGTTTTTATCGCACCACATAAATCTTTTGCTGAACTTTTTAATCGATATACGTTTAATCGTATACGTTCAAAACTGTAACCAAATTTCTTGCCTAAGGAAGGTTTTGAAAATATTAATTGGATCGAGCTGTTGAAAACATTAAACACAGAAAGTACAGTGGTCTGTAGCACTCTTATGCGATCCTTGAATCTTTCACATTGGTGTCCAATTTCATCCAAATGCCTTCGAAAGATAGGCAGATTTTAATAATTCTGTTTGGGGTGTTTTAACTGATTTTATAAGCCAAATTAATGACAAGGTTTCACTTTTTAAAGTAAAAAAGAAGGTTTTTACATCCTGCAAATCTCAATCTGAGACTTCTCGAGAAGGTCACCGTCAAAGTCTAGTGTTTTCCCAAGAAAACTGTTAATTAGTGTCTTCTCCTTCTTACTTTGTAGAACTAACAGTTTTCAAAATAGAAACTTAAAAGCTAAAATCAAGACAATTTGTATCGTTTTTTTCTCATGCGAAGGATCTTTCGCAAATGCGTTGAGAACACTCCAGAACTTGTCACCGCAGATTTCGGCTTGTTTGTGTGTTTCTAAAAGGACATGCTTTTCTTAGAACCAAGACCATAATTTTTTCGAGATTTCAAGAAAATACAAAACAGACGTCTGTCTTAGTGCAAAGCAATGAAATTAGAAAAAATTGCTCTTCCAAATTTGTGAAAACTGTGCAAAAGTCCGGAAGGGTAGAGGCAAAGAACTCGTCGCGCTATTTCAAGTGGACGGGAAGAGACAAGGCTAAGTTAATAACGCTTATACGTGACGCCACGCTGTCTGCAGTCACGTGTTTGGAGTTGTATAAACTACGTCAAATATTTGTTGCTCTATTCGATACTTCACAGATATTTTATCGCATTGCGTCAAAACAAAAACAATAAACAACAAAAGCAAATAGGCGCAAATAATATGCGATACTAATAATATATTTTTGTGTGCACTCTCAATGAATTGTGAGTTGGCATGAAGAATGGAAAACTTACGTTCTCTCTGATTTATGGCTTTGTAAGTGTTGGTAAGCGGATAATATTAAGTATTCAATGCATGTGTATGTGCATTTTTACTTGTTTTTATTTCTCAGAATTCTTATAAATTTGCTTTTGGTTGTTCGTTTGATTTGGTTTCGTTTATATCCAGCTAAAAAGAAACGAAGAAAATATCATGCATGAATCCTCCACGAAAATGCATTCACGTGAACTTCAAAAGCTTTTAAGCATTAATATAAGTCTGTAATTAAAACCAGGTGTTAGTAAATAAATCATGTTGACAATCGCATGATTGCTTCTGTTTACCTACGCACGATTCATTGACGATTCGTATATGATTGCTTAATATCTCTAAAAGAACGGAAATATACGAATGTTTAGGGTGGATATGAGTATGTGTTTGTATGTGTGTGAACGTCTGTGATTAAACGTGTTGTGGGTATTTGTGCTATTGTAAAACTTTCTGTTATTTCCGAATTTATTGTTATCGTTCCGCGTATAGCCTTTACACTTTTTGTCAATCGATTTCATCACAATTTACGCGGTCGTTGTTACCGTGGCCGTGGTCGCAGACTTACTCACTTACACCCACCCCTATTGTTTTGCCGGAAACTTTGTTGATTTATGTTCGGACGAGCAACCTGATGATGAAGTGAAAACAAAGTTATTTCGGCCAAACGACTGACAACGTCACAACGGTCTTCGTGGCAATATTCTGGTTAAATGATTTTTATTTGACATCACGTATTTTCACTTGGATATTTTTTATTGTCAAAAATATGTATTTTTATTGTTAAAAATATGTATATATTGAAGGTTTTCTACAATGTTCGGTTTATTGAAAGCTCTTAAAAAATGTATTTGGATTAATTAATGCTCTTATTCAATAGCTCCGAACATCTCGTCTCGTCTTACTCTTACAGTTGCTTTCCAACGGTTGGACATAGTTGGATTCAGAAAGACGTCAGCTGTAGCAGTATCAAATAGTTGAAAGGCTGTGGGAAAGACGAGGCGACGTGATGAGACGTTCGGAAGTACGGAATATGCACATGTCGTGAAATCGTCGAGTGTAGTGTTTTTACAGAAACCAAAGGACTAATCGAGTTTTAATAATTTTTATATGAAATATATTTTTCACATCAATACACTGTGCCTTCTACGAGCTTAAATGCGGTGACGACTACAGAGAGAGAGAGATGGCAAGCTTCTTTATTACGTAGAGTTGTTTGTTAAAAATAAATAAATTTAATTGTGACAAATATAAAAGTGATTGTTTTACATCGAGCAACACTTGGTTTTGGCAAAGCGTGCTTTTGGTGATCTTTAATGATGTCTGCAAAAATGAAAAACTCATGAAAAATGATAAATGAATGCATGAATAGATGTGTGAGGTTTGTAAGGCAAATGTTGGCACAAAGCCATAAAATTAAGGTCTCTAGGAAACGTAACGCAATATATATAAATGAAAGTTTTAAACATTATGAATTATTCTCAATACATTTTTGAACGGTATAACTTCCGACCTTATACATTTACTGGAGATATATTTGTAACGATTTTCTTTTTTAAACTAGAGCTAAAATATCTACAATTCCTAAAAATAGACTATATTCATCACAAGGGTTAAATTTTCCCCAAACCGCCAAAATATTCAAATTTGGTTTTCCAAATAGTTTGTGTCTTGACTATGAGTAATCCAGGTTTTTTATATTTTAAACATTATACAAACGACGATATCATAATAAATTAAAAAATAAATTTTACCGAACTTCATTTAACATTATCAATTAACAACTGTTATCATCTATAAAGAGTTATTAAAATGTAATCACAGTTAAGCTAAGTGTGTTTAAGTGTATTGATCGATTTCAAATGATAAGAAAGCAAAGTCATATGTGTGTGTTCATTGTTATTGTTATAATCATCATTCCCAGCAATACTGTTATTCTTTCAAACTGTTATCTTTTTTATATGTTGCAGATTTTGTGATTTATTGAAAGAAGTGTACAAACGACACGCCTTTGGGGCGTGCATTTTCTAAAGTGTGATGAGAATATTCTCGTAAATAACCGCACGCATTCATCACAAGCAAATACATACAATTCAATGTAAACATTTCTAATTTGTCATTAAATTCAAGAGAAAAGTCCTTCGGTGTCCTCAATAATCGTTAATTACTGATATATACAAATTGAAAAAGAAGAAGAGGAAGACAAGGCAATATTATTGCAATTACAAATGAATATATTTTTAATTAAATCATCACAATAATTTGTCACTGCAATTAAAACAAGAAGAAACTTTAATAAAATCATGTTTGAGTTTTGCTCAATTGTTTCAATGATGCTCGCCCATTCAGAGTCGTATGTGATATATCTCTAATTTGGTACCTCCTTCGAGACGAGCGCGACCACGCATCAAGAGCAATTCTTTAAAACAGTCCATACTCTCTTTCAAATCTCTTGCAAGATTCTCGCAATTATCAACAGTATCCAAGCCTATAAACCATAAACTACTGAATGGTGCTTGAAAGACCTCGCAGGTTTGTGCCGGGGAAGGCTGTTGATAGATCCCGATAGGAAATTGTATTGCGTGTGATAATGAATTCGAGAAGGCATGCACAATATTAATATGACGATTACGTTCCAAAATTATAGTGAGCAAACGTAATTTGGAATCTATTAGATTACACCAACCAAAATGACCCTGGTAAGTTTGTGACTCGACCAAAACCACCACAAATTGTCTGTATCTGTGAAGTGGAAAGAATTTAAAATAGAAATAGTTAAAGAGAGTTAAAGAGAAAGAATTTGAAATAGTTAAAGAGATATTGCTGAATACTAAGGCAAACGAACCTACGAAGAAAATTTGGTGTTGCGAGTAAATAATCCCATGATGCACGACCGATGGCAATATCCTCAACGAGAGCCATCGCCCTTCGAAAAGCATCTAAAAGGATCTCTTTTGTCATTCCGGAGACATTCAATGATAGATTCTGTTGAGGCAACGTTGGTGTCATCACGGGCATTATATAATTAAATCTAATAGTCGGTTCAGTATCATTTCTTATCATCACGGGTTCGGGCCATTGCCAGAGTAAAAAGACCAGAAAGAATTTTTCCACAATTGTGGCAGCACTGGATGATGGATACAACTGGCAAGTGCGAGTCACTAGAATAGACCAGGTTGTACCATCGAAATAGCCGTTCGAACTAGAATATAAACCATTTCCTGGAAATATTGACGAAAAAAACAATAATTATCCAAAAAAAGTAATTCTGGTTTATCAGAGATTTCTAAATATTACTTTTCGCCCAAACCAGAATCGTCTTTAGAGCCACATCGAAAGTGTTGAGATCGATATTGGCGATTTTGTGTTTGGTAAATAATGCCAATATATATCTCGTTGTCAAACAACAATTCAAACTGCGTTTTGAGCCCAAATGCCACGCGATTTCTTGATTTGGATTATCATGAATTTCAAAATCAGCCGGAATTTCCTTCAGAGATAAACGCAAGAATGATAAATTCATTCTCACTTCTTTCCACTCCAATTTTATGATCAGATCACTTTCATATAAAACACAATTACATTGAGAAACGGCGTCTTGCAATTTCAAGCAATGAAAAAAATATTCGAAAAATTCATTCTCTTCAATAATTCGCGGTGCTAAACAGAGACAATCGATTTCAAAATCCTTATAATGAATGTTGAAACTGTAAGGACCGTACGGTATTATTTTACCGCCCAAACGTGCCGCTGCAGATACTGGAATATCCTTAGAAAGCGAAAATTCTTTTATCCAAATCTTATAAAATTCTTCCAATTCTTTGAAAACTTTTTTACTGTGTTCGATTTCGTTGGCAGTTTTAAAAATTTCTTGGCTCTGAAGCGATTTAATTAACTTTTGAGTTTGTAATTTATCGTTTTTCATCATTCGCAGTACTTTGTTCGCGTCCCTTGAAGTCACTTTGAAGAATGGTTGAAAAATATTGAAGACGTTGAGGGTTTAATAGAAAAATATAAAAACACAAATTTAACGCCTTCAACACCGAGCACTGGCTGAATTATGGCAGGTATAAATAATATAAGTGAGTCCTTAAGATCTCCTAAACCAGACTTAAAATCGCGGAAAGTAATATCAAGATCTAACAAATTGTTTTAATTAGTTAAAAGTGTTTCAAGCTAAAACTTGAAAATTATGCATTCAAGGCAACCAATCAACGTCTGCAATATACAAGAAACGATTGGTTTAGGTCCGGTTTGGGCGCCTGATTCAGGTACTCAATGGAATTTGAGTTCTACGTGAGATCTAATTTTGTTTAAACGTTATTATGAAAATTTATTACAATTTCAAAACCCTAAAAATTAAAACCCATTCGCTAATGATTATGACATTATTATTTATTGATGAACTTAAGATAATTTGAAGAGGATTTTAGTTAAATTTTCGTTAAATATTTTCAATTTCTTTCAGGATTTTACAACCAGGTTTATTTTAAAATTTGTTTAGAAAACGGCTCTTGAGTCCGGAAACGTTTGATTATTTTAATTTTAAAATTAATTGAAACTTCGAAAATTATTAAATGAAGAAAATTTTTACAAAAGTAAGGTGCTTACGTGTTTTAGAAGTATTGATAGATTCAATATAAAAAGTGAGGAGGGGTGAGTCGGTACTAGATGAATGAATACGTTTCCCTTTAATGAAATTTATTTTCTCAGCCAATGACTTTCATCAGGTGCTCATTTTGCCGTTCAGTGCCTCACCTCTCACCTCTTCTCTTGCCAGAAGTAATTCAGTAAAAGCTTTTTCGCAGGTACCGGCATTCTGACAATGCGATGTTGTTTGAAAATGTGACTACTTTTCATGGGCACGTTCAATGTTATCGTTGGTCTTTGGTCTTTTGTCTCCCTTTTGACTGCGTGTCATCAGCTCGCGTGCACGTTAAAAAAATTGATTTTTCTCTTCTTTTTTTGAATGATCGAAACTAATAAATAAAACGGTTTCTGCCAGAAGTTTGGAATTTCCTTATGCACTTGCTCTTCTCCGCTATTCGTATCCATTAAATAAATTGTAGCATTTTCGCGGTAAAAGTGTTCAAAGGAGGAGTATTCCGGCCTCAACTGCTTGGTCAGAGAAAAAGAAAAGTAAACAATAAGTTAGCCGTCTTCAGTCTGGTCTCGTCATTAGGACCACCCACGGGTTCCAAACAAATAAGCTACTAGTTTTTAGTTTCATTTTTATAAATGGAAATTATTCAAATGAAAAATTCTGCCGGTTCGGCCTTTTTTTAACGAATATCATTTAAAAATGTTTGATTATGTTTGTGAAAATTTAAAAATCACGAAACAATAGGGTCAGTGATACCTTTGTCACTTCCGGTTCGTTCGCTTCTGATAAACTCGTCATTAATAATAAATCATTTCGATTCAATTTTTAAAATTGTAATTATCAAAAGCCATGCTATCCAAGAGTTATTGTCAAGAACTTTTCAGCAGCGCAGCAGCGTTGAAACATCATCAACGTGGCCATTCGTTGACCCCCAATCCGCTCTACGAAGTCCCAAACGTGGCATAGTGATGTCCCTGCCAGAATTCGAGAGAGATATCGAATAATGTACAAAGTGAAAATAAAAATATATTTGAAAAATCCATATACCCGTCTTACTGATTTGCTTAGGTGTCCATACGTCGAATTATATTTCCTTATATTTTTTGATTTTTACAAATTTTAATGGATTCGATGAATAAAATTTAGATTGCCAAAATTGAATAAATGCAATTTTATGTTTCTGAAAAGGTTTTTTCATATATTTCGGAAATATCTCTGTAGCCAAAAGAACCTCTGTAGCCGTTTAGAAAAGGATTCAATTAATTTTCTTTTCAAAAAAATTAATATATTTAACAAAAACAATTTCAAATTGTCAGAAATATTAGCAATTTTAGTTGTCAATATTGTATTGAATTTGAATCAATGAAATCAACGAAAATTCAATTTCAAGTTTTCGTGTACAAACGACTTGATCTATTAAAAAAATAACGTATGCATTTTGTGAACAGATTAGCTCCATTTGTTAAATTTCTTCCTGGGTTGTTTTTAACGAAATAATTTCTTAACGAACGCACACACTTACAATCATACACATACATTTGTGATCATATATTTAAACAACCCACCACAATGGCACCATGACTGGTGACGTCATGGAGAAAAAGCTATACCTGGGGGGACAATAGTTCGTTTAAATAATAATCATCAGGTAATCAAGAGCAACGAAAAAATGCTTTTTAATGCAAACAAATTTTGTTTTTCAGTCGATTCGTTAAGTTTAAAGCGGAAAAACGCGCAGCGATAACGAAACAATTTTGAATGAAATTTTAGCGAATTTTGTTTGATTTTTTAAAAATTCTGTGCTTTTCTTGTTCATACTCTAATTGTGACCATCAAAATTTTTGGGAACTAAAGTGTAAAAATAAAAGGAAAATTATTTTTGTGGGAATTTATTTTCGTACTTCGTAATAATATTCGAGGCGGAGGCGATTCGTGGCAAGTGAAAGAAAGTGCGTAAATATCAAAGATTTGCCAAAGAAAAAAGTGAAGGAAACATTTTATTAAAAATAATTCTGTGCAATTAAAGAAAATAAAAGTCAAAGTGAAAAAATTAAGGGAAAGAGATATCGCGGATTTTGTTGTTGTTTTGAAACTGATTTTTGCGAGACCTTTTTATGACAAAAAACTTATTTAGCAAGAGAAATAAAAGGAATGCGGAGTGAATAAGGAGTAAAACATTTGTATACGAAAGAGAAAAGTCTATAAACAGAAAAATAGTGGTACTACATTTTAGAAGCAAATATATATGTACAAAATATTTCTAATAAAAGAAAAACAAAATCGTTTTGTGCTAAAAAAATGATCTTAGTTCCAGAAAAAACTGAATCCATTCAAATTTTCCACCGTTTAAGTTTTATAACTGCCATAAGTGCAATCTCCCTTTTTCTCTCTATATCTCTTCCTCTACCTCTCTTTTCCCGTCATCGTGTGTGTTTGTGTTCTTTTAACTTTTTTCTCATTTTAAGAATTTTATGATTGCAGTAAACACATTTGTTGTTAACTGATTTATAAGTAAATACTTTAGTTTTGATGCTTGAGTTTTGACACTGATTTTAAAAGGATTGTCTTCATTATTATTGACGTCATAATGATATTTTTCATTCTCCTTCCGCCAGTTCGATATTGATTAATCGATTTATTGGACTATCATCACAAACTCATAACTATTATAATCTTCATATCAATTTCTTTAAAGTCATTAAGTATTTATTTTTATAATCTGCGTTTTTTCAATGTCTTTCCTTTAAAATTGAAAATTTCCCTTGCCTTTCAAAATACTAAAAATACTTATGAAATACTGATTATTATTGATACAAAATACCGATTTATTAGAGATGGTAAATCCTTTCGATTGTCTTCGAGACAGTTGTCTCGGTAACATCAATTTCTTAAAACATTTTTAACGTTTCAGTAAATCCAGTAAAACGACTGAATCATTTCACTTTTTAACGGCATCTCATCAAACCACCCACGGCCCACGATACCCCTTTCCTCAAAAAATAAAAAATAAAAACGGACTATGATGCAAAGAGATATTTTCTTGAAATAATTAAATTATTGGAGAAAACGGAAGACAATCTAGAGGGAAGAAGGCAGTCTATTAATTTCATTTTAAGTTACAGATTGTAAACGGCAGTCGTCGTAAAATTATATTTTGTGAAAAAGCGCCAATTTTCTCGATATTTCATTTAGGAAAAATTTTCCTCCATTATCGCTAGAACTTAATTAATCTTCAGCATCTTTACTCAATTTGTCTATTTTCCGATAATTTCATTATCGAGGTATTTTCCATTAGGCTTCGCTGCAACAAACAGTCAGTGGATATTTAAAGTCGACCTTAAATAAAACCAGAAGTATTGAAAGCAGTAAAGTTTTTTAGTGACCCTTTTCTCGTTTGATACCAAACGCAAGGATCTCGTTTGATAACAAATGCAATAAAAATTAGTCAATTTCGCTGTCTACCGTACGTCTCGTTCTCGTTTTTACTTCCATTCATTTATTCATTTTCATTAAAATGAATTAGGTTTGGGAATTCGATAAAGCAATTCACTCGGGAATGAAATGATGAATATTCGTTATCGAATTAGCTCAGTACACAAATTGATTAAAGCAATTATTTGATAGATTTAGTTTCGAAAAATATTATTTCTACTAAACTCGTTTTTTTAAGAGGATGGTTTTTTAATTATTCGTTTTTTTAAGATGATGGCTTTTTAATTATTCCTAGAATTATAAACCGGCTTGCCTTTTTTAAAAAATATCTCAACCGATTTCAAGGAACACAAAGAGTGCTCAGGTAGTTCCGGTACGATAAATTCTTTTCTGTTGACTAATAAACTAATAAAACTAACTATTGACTAATAAACGTTTCCCTTTCCTAAGAAATTAATTAGTTAGTTTTAAGACAAAGCAAAGACAAAAATGAATTTAGTAAAATTAATTTTGGATGACGTTGATTAAAAAAAATACAGCTGAAAAGCAAAAGAAATAAACAGATGATGATTAACTACGGGAGGGTGACAACCTTCTCAATGATCGGTTGTGTAATTTCAGGCCTCGTTTCTTATTCCAATACCTCTTGCATATTTTCGTGACACTTTAAAATTTTTTCAATAATTTAGTTATCCATTTGGGCTTTTTAACCCAAAAATATTCTAAAATTTGGAAAACTTAAATCATGAATATAACAGATTTGCTGTTACAACAGATTTAGTGGAAAAATTACATTGATTGAAAACTAATCCTTTGAATTATTTACAAAATGCCAAAACGAATAGCGTCGACAACTTGTTTGGTGGTGGATTAGTTCATGTGGTGGTGGTGGAAAAACAAGAAAACAACAAAAGCTTTACAAACCTTGAAAACGTTTACTGCATTCGGGATTTTAAACACAATTATATCAAAACCTTAATGGTAGCCATTGTTCTGAAATATCTCGAGGCAGTAGTGTAAATAAATCTTGTAATAAATTTGACTTGCTGACTTCATATTTTGCGGTATTGTATTTAGTCGTCCTCAAACCAGTGAGCGCCATCTTATCACGAACGGGTCATTAAATTCCTCAATATTTCGAACAGTTTACAAGTGTTATATTTTTTATCATTATAAATATAATTATAAATCTGTATCTGTAAAATGTAATCAGTAAATAAATTTCTTTTTTTAAAGTTTCTCAATTTTAACTAATTAGTATTTCCATGTTTTTTTTAAATTTTCGTCTGTGGGTAAACAAATATTAATAATTCAATGTTACAAGTAATAATTTCTTGAATTTTTATTCACGGCGAACGAAGATTGAAAATTTTTGACGTAAATATTCCTTGCTTCTATTATAAATTTATTTAAATATAAGCAAATATATTTGGTATTTTTAGAAAACTATGACACAAAAGAGGCGAACGAATAAATGAGCGGATGAACGCCTATATCATTCTAGCAATCAATTAGTAAATGCTACAGGAGTAGAGAAAATATTGAGGCTGATAAATTCTTAAAATTCTGAACAAGAATTTGCGTTGAAACTTTTTTATTCATTAGGACATGAAATTAGAACGATATGAATGCAATATTGTTTACTCGACATGAGAATTCTTTGAGGTCACTCTTTACAGGCGTTTGTGGTGTCTTTCGTTGCGGCCTCTTTGGATTCTGCATAGTCTTGCTTTTTTTCCTGTTGCCAGAGTCCTTTTTGTATTCCTTTTTTATCTTTGCTCGTCGCAATTTGTTGGTGTTCGTTCGTTCGTAGAATCTAGGCTAAGCTGCCTCACGTCAAAACCGTTACTGGATAATTCTACACAGTAATGCAATGCTCAAACCATGATAAAGAGGACAATTTTTTAAGCGTTTCTCTTTAAACTTCCTGTCCGCTTTCGTTCGTTTTGTGCTTTTCTATTCATTTTTGTTTCATTGACAGAGCCATAAAGTGGTTCTGCCTCAGGAATCCAGTTTTAATGAAGAATGTTATCCTAAATACATACTAAATGATTTTTTAATGCTTTCCATTTAAACTCAAACATAATTCCTTTCTAGATTTTGTCACGGAATTGAGTATTCCTTTTACACGATTTATCCAAAAGTAATGTAACGAAATTTGAATATTCTTCCAATCGGTTCTTATCAATAATCTAATTGCTCTTTATTGTGTGGCATCGTTAGTTCTTTGATTCCATTTCCATCATTATTTCATTTAAATACCATCTTCCTCTTTCTTTCCTTCATTTTCTTTTGTCAGTCTAAATTTTTGAAGCGTTTAGAAAGAAAACATAAACAAAAAGATGTCAATATAATAAACACTTCATATTAAATCTGTCAAATATCGTTTGACAGTCAATTAAACGTTTAAGTTTATTAAACTGACGTGACTTGATTAAAAGTCAATCACATACTTGTAAAGACGTGCCAATACATCCAAAACCACATTTTATAAATAAATTCTTAACCCAAAATAAATCCAACAACAACGTTTAAAACATCAGCAGCGCACAATTATTACAACAACAACAATAATAACAATAACAATAACAATATTAGAGGATTGTAAAAGTAAAGACTAAGAATAAGCTCTCCCTTTCGTGCTTCACTACTCGAAACTCCTCATTCACTCCAATCCCGCCTCTCCGTCAAAGAATCGATCGCTAACTTCATCATCATGAATCTAATGTTTCGTAAGAATTTCCGTGAAGGTGCGTCGGGGAAATCTGGTGCGGGCGTTGTCGGTGGCAGTGGTACTAAATTACAAACAAAAGCGAATCGAACAAAACGTTCACGCGATGGCGGACTAACCGGATCACAACCGGATGAAATCCATTACAGGACGCATTTGTTCTTCTCACCCAATCGATCCGGTTATGACGGAGGCGAAGGTAGGATTCAATTAAATTCGATTGTTTTAGACGATGATTTTTAGTATTTTCTCAAAGCTATTATAGAGCCTTCCCAAACTTACCAAGTAATGATCTTCATGATCTTGAAAATTGATTGGGTCTTGGATGAGAATTGGAAGGAATTAGTAATTGTTAGGGATAATTATGTTAGTAATTATGAGACACGAAATTAATTAGTTGCAGTTAATTAATAAGCTCGTTGAGAGTCAATGTATAATGAATTCTTCTTCTTCTTTATCGCGGCAATTCGTTTAAAACGATTTTGAGTTCTCTGTCTTTAATTTTTAGTTTAATTTATTTAATATGATAATTATTTTAGATGTTAATAAATTGAAAACTCTTGTAAATTCAAACTTCCAAATCTTGAGTTGTCTAAATCAAATGTAAACTTTTTTTGAAAATATTCAGCAATCTTTAAAGGAAACCGTTAGTTATTTTTATATATAATACCAAAATCGATTAATCGTTCCACTAAGATATACATGTTTCTCTTTTTCGTAAAGTCAGTGACTAAATTAATTTCTGATTCAACTCAAAGTGTCAAGAGAGAAATTCTTGATTCCATTGCATAAAAATGTAACAAAGTTTCAGCAATTTTATGTAACCGGAAGGAGGCTTTTATGAGCTTCAAAAAGGAGCCTGACCACTGTTATTCAATAGGCGACGTTGATAACTATCACGGATATCTCCAATTGGAAGCATTTCTTCCTCTAATCAAACGCGATCGATATAACTTCATTCGATGGCTCTGTCTCTTGCGAAGAGTATTTTGGCAACATTAAGAGCATCAAAAAACTGCAGATTGATACAAAGAAGGACCCTTCTGCTTTGAGGAACCAGGAGCAAGTTTTAAAAGAGTTCAATACAAATTTAATTAAAAGAAATAAGTTTTAAAGAAATCTGTATCAAAATTCATGCATAATTTTTACAGCGATGATTTAACTGCTTTATCAAACGATTTAATTGACCGATTATAAAATGCGTCCAGCCGTTGGCGGTTAAACAACAATGCCCGCAAATATTTCGGGCTTATTTAAACAAATGTGTGAATAGAAAAAAACAACAATGCCTGAAAATATTTCGAGCTTAATTAAACAAATGTGTGAATAGAAAAACCCTTGATTTAGTCGTTTTCAAATAAAAAACAAACAAACAAACACATTCTTCGTTTTATCCTGAAACACTCCTCCTCCACTCATTCCAGAACGTAGCAGTGGCTTCGGGGGTACAACCACGGCAACATCACCAACAATAACATCGTCATCGTCATCATTTGCACCATTCCAAGCCTATGAGGTGGATACGCCGCAACCCTTAGTCGATCGTAGACCCTCCGTATCATTGCTTAAATGGAATCAAAGTTTGCGAATTCGAAATGAATCATTAAATGTTGCCACGCCCATGTCGACATCCATTCAAATGTCGACATTGTCTGCAATGTCAACAGCCACAGCGACTGCATCAAATGCTGCCCGGCAAGGTTTGAATTGAGCAAAAGAATGTTTTTTCTTGTGACAAAAAGAAAAACAACAGACAAATTCTAACGGGACTCGAGTAAAATATTAAAATTCATTTGAAAAACTAAATTTCATAACTAACCCTCGTGTTGTTTTGCCATTATTATGCGTTTCTAATAAGTTGTAATAATGAAATTGTTGTTGTTGTTGTTGTAATCGATGTTGTGTTTTATTGTATCGTACTAATTCATAACGAATGATTAAATAATAGAAGAAAGCTCTTCCTGTTAGTTTAACACTTGTGCTGTTTAAACCTTTATAGCCCGATGCACATGAAATTAAAAAAATCTTATACCTAACCTTAAACATCATCATCATCATCATCATGAAGTCATTAAAAACATTAAAAGCGAATCAATTTATTTCTGAACGAAGTTTTTTACAAATTTCTGTGAGTTTCTTTATATAAATATAACATTTCTGAAGTTGGCTGCTTTTGATTTAAAACTATAAATTTTTTTATTAAATAAATTATTTTATAATTCCGTTGAAAAGGTTTACTTTTCATTGATTTCTTGCAACACAGAAACTGCAAGAGGTATTTTTAAATGGAGGCAACACGCCGCATTCTCTTTTTGTCAAGAAGCCTCTTTGTGAATAACCGCTTCAATAAATACCTTCTTTACATTTACGATTACAGTGAGTTTTGGTGGCAGTAGTGGAGGCATTGGCGGCAATGCCGCGATTAACAATCCTGCCGCAACAACGATGGCGATGAGCTCAGCGCGCTCTGAACCGATTTCATTGGCGACACTAGATCGTGATTGCTTCATTATACCGGTGAATAGTGTCGATCGGTTTTTGCCTGCTGGAATACCGGTACGTATGAGCCCACCCGCACCTTCCTCTTCTTCACTTAAGGATAAGAATTGGTTATGGAAATATTTTAATTTATATGGAAAATTATTTATACTCGTTGTTGTTGTTGTTATTGTTTGAGGTTTACATGTAATATCCTGTAATTTTATTTCTTTAACTTTTTTTAACGTCCTTCCATTCCTTCCATTGAATTCAGCTACCTCCTCCCTCATCCGCAGATGGTACCGTCACAAAGGCGGCGGCCAGTCCTTTGAGCGTCCTCGAAGTGTCCGATCCGAAACTTTGTATACTCGTACATTTAATGAGTCCACTTGAACCGGTCGATCCCGTTACCGAGTCACCACTTTCGCATCCTTTACTGAAGCAACGCTCTGTGGCCGCAGAACTTTTAAATGAAGTCCAACAGGCCAATACAGCAGTGGGCGGTATGTTGTTGGCCAATATGGAAAAAAATGGTGAGTACCCGTAATTTTGTAATTCAAAAAAATGAAGTCAAATTTTATCGCTTTTGCGATTATTAAGAGAAATAACTTGTTTTTTCTATTTTTTCTCTTTATTATTTCTTTTTTGTTCCCCCGTTTCCTTTAGCGGAGTTTCCTTTTATTGCGTACTATATGATTAATACCCAACAAACCGACCCAACGAACTTTTACACCGGCATTCGTGTTTCATCGCTTTCGAAATTTGAACCGAAAACTTTAAAGTAAGTTTAAATTGAAGACAAAGAAGATGAAGAATAGGAAATAGAATAAAATTATAACAAGTATCAATTAATTCCATAAAATGATGAAAATATATAATTATTATTTTTTAATTGTTTTTCATATTTAATAGCTTCTGATTAATAATCCGTAAATGTGTTCGTTGTCACAGGATATGTCAAATTTGACGTTTCCCACATTTCAACCTCATTCTCGTGCTACGTCATCACCCTACGCTAAAGAGGTTCAATACACTGTGAAAAATTGGAAAGCGTGTAAAATGTTTTACTATTGTGAAACATTTAGTTGGTTTTATTCTAAAGTTTTAATTTTATTAGTTAGTTGACCGTTAGTTGGTTTTATTTTAAAATTTTAGAACGAAACCTTTGGAAATAAAATACATTGCAATATTTTTCGTCGATATTTATTTTACGGCAAAGGCGAAATTTTCCCCCGACTCATTAGCTGAATTTGGCTTATGCGAAATTCTGCATATTTCTTACAGTATAAATTTGAATCCTGTCCGATACCTCGCCACTCTTCAACTCGTCATTATATAAAGCTTTCATCGATAATTTCGATTGATTTTTTTCCGTAAAATGAAAAATGAGAATCAATACCAAACAGGAAGGAGGTACTCGAGCGCCCCCATCGACAACCCTGAGAACGAGCAACAATTTCCGTTGGACATTTAATGTTTACGATATAAATCACAATGAGTTCTCATTAAAATTTTATTAGGAAAATTATAATATTTTTAAAAGCAATGCCGGAAGTTTTCAAAGCAATGCCGTGCTCCGGCTTACCCCTCTCCTATTTTACAACGAGGTCTTCTGCAGTCGATGAAAAATATTTTAAACCTTTAAGAGTCTGATAATGAAACACGTCCCTTTAAAAGCATTTCTGAACTGAGTAAACTTTGAGATCAGCGTTTTTCTTTAAATAGTCCGCTGTTTCGTTTTCTTTTGCCTTTTTAAAGTGTTTTATAATTCTTTTTTACTGTACTCTTCCCCCTTGTCAGGTACACTGCGGCCCACACTTTGGATCTGTATAGCGAAGTGGCCGCCATTTGTCGCCCACCCCTCGTTTTGGCGCCCAGCGAAAGCGGAAGTTTCAAGAAGACTCAGACTCCTGCCACCGGATATATCATTAGTGTGTTTAAGGTAAAGCGTTGTTGGGTTGTATGTGTGTGGGTGGAGGGGGAGCGGGGTAGGGTAGATAGTACAGATACTTCCTTGCTGTTAAAGGGATGTGAGGGGGGGGGGTAGGCAATCAGTATGGTCCCTGAAAACTGTAGAATAAAGAGAAATTTTTACATGAATGGAATTGGAAAATTTAAGTCTTTTTTTTTTGTTCTCCTCCAACTCACGCCATTTCCACTCATGAAATTTTAAAATTTAATTTTTTGCTGACTGAAAAATTTATACTCGTCTACGTTTTTCCACTTTGGTTTTGCTAAAAATTTATCCGTTTTTTTTTGATTGCTGTTTTCGTTTAGGTTTTTGAAGGTGACGATGGTGAGCGCTTCGAGAAGAATTGGCTTTACTGGACCGGAGCACGAATGCTATACAGGTAATGTTGACCCGTATGATGTTGAATTCATCCGAATTCAACGTCCCTTGCTTTTCAAATTCTGAAAATTTTCTTTTCAATTTTTAACTTTTTATTATTATTACTTTTTATCATCAGTAATGAAACTTATTGTTATCAATCGCCCTATCACCCCGCCCCTCTTCGTTGCCGTCATAATTTGTTGTTAACTTCGTTTACTTCCAGGTACTTGCCTCGCACTGCTGGCTTGCGTCGTATTGCCTTGCACAAAAGCACTTCGGTGAAAGGCGATAAAATGTATTTGCTTGTTTGTGAATGTGCCGAACTACTTAAGGATATAACCTCTGCCGCTATGCTCATACCAGCCCTGCGCGCCCGCCTTTGTGGCTACACCGGACTCTATAGGCCCATTCAGGCATTCTAATATAAGATCAAGCTATTCATGAATAAGGTTCATGATTACTCGATTATCTCGTCGAGTCTATGCCAATATTTATGAGTTATTAGACAATTAAAATTATAGAAAAGAAAAGGCTTCAATTGTTTAGTCTTAGAATTTTTTAAAAGACTTAAAAGACATAGAAGTAACGAATATTGTGATTTTAGTCTTTGATTAACCAACAAGTAGACAGGAATGGTGCGCCTAAAAATAGACAAATTAATTTAACTATAGCGCCTGCGGTTGATCGCAGGCATCAAAATATACAGAGTTGCCAACTTAATTTCAAAAAGAAATTAATTAGAAATGAAAACCAAAAAACAAGAAAAAATTGAAAATCGAAGCCGAGCAAAACCGAATAAATGCAATTAAATAAACAACAATACATAGTCAAATTTTAGAGAATCTTTTAGGAAATATGATCAATAATTCATATCATGGTTAGGCTTAAACAATTTAAATTAAAACTAATAGAACTAATTTTTTTCTTTAAGACATTATAAATAGAAAATATAGTTAAATGAGTAGATTAAAGTAAGAAAAACAACAACCGTATAGGACCACATTTTCAACGAATTACACAAAAGTCTATGGATGGAGACTAGAAGAGAACTTTTTGAATAATCGCCACATGAGTTTTACTACATTTTTATATATAAATTACGCCACGATATCGATTGCGATTTAGATTGGTTGCTCAAAATCAATTAGTTAAGCATGTACGATGTGAACAAGATGAGGATACGCATCCAATCCAATCGGTGTACCATGATTCAAAGGATTGGAACCCTTAAGGGTGGACCGAATAGAGTTAATTACAAAATCGTCAATTTCGATTTTTTACATAAAAATATTAATTCAATTTTATAGTAAATATGCACAACAAATAAAGACGTATTCAATAAATCGTTAAGCTTTTATTAAATACAATAAACGCTTATTTTAAAATAAATGCAAATGCCTGGACTTTCGTAATTTCCGGAGAATTCGTCAGCTTAAATACTTTCGTTTCATCCGTAATAATAATGCGATAAGTGTTCACCTGAACTTGCATCAACTAGCATCAATTAAATTGCCAATTGATTGAATGTACAAAGCGACAAAATTAAGAAAAATCAATATGAAAAAATTCGGCACATGAATTTTAGATAAATATTAAAACTTGTTTATGAAATAACATAACTATCTCTTATTATAAATTCGAAATATTCTTTCTTATATTATTGGAACCTATAAAAATCTGTACAATAACATCTTTTAGTGCGAAGCCAAAAAATTGTTTGATACGCAATTAAAATTAGAACTCTTTTAAAACTATTCTCAAACTATACAAATTCTCTTATTTTGAAAAATTATGAAAATTTAGATTTTTTTCATAAAACGGAATTTTAAGTTTTTCAGAAAATTATTGAGATTTTTCTTTGGGAACAAAATTATTTGATATTTTTCTCAAACTCATTATGCACTCGCCCCTCATCGATATATTGCAATTTTTAATAGTGCGTAGTAGGTATCACTGTAAGAACATTAATAAAGCTTTGCCTTAGTAAAAATATTTTTGGAAAAAAGGAAACGAATAACTAGAGTAACTGAATACTGAAAAAAATTACTAGATATTAGTAAAAATATTCTCGAAAAATATAAAACTTAAATCAATTAATATTAAATATTAAATAATATCAATTCTAAAAAAATTAAGAGCCAATCAAACATATTTATTTAAAATATACTTCGCACATATAAATATACAAATACACTTCGCATCGCACATATAAGATTTATTTAATTTATATTTTTAGATTATTTTATTAGATTACTAGAAATCAAAAAATAACTTTATTCAAAATACAAAATTCGCGCAAATAAAAAAATCACCTCATAAATTAATACTAATTGACTTGAAATTCTCTGATATTTCATTGAATTGTAAAATTTGTAGTTATAAAACAAAAACCATTTATTGCGCAACAGAACAAATTTCACAGTGCTTTATATCGTTTTAAATACACATGTCTTAAAATAATTGTTTTCAAAAATTAAAAAAATTTTTTACTACGTCTAAAAAGTAATAAGAATAAGCTCTATTTTAAAACTTTTCTAAGCTTTCATGAAAAACGCCTAAAAGAAATCTAACAGATACTCTACACTATATCTAAAATTATTCTACACAAACGATAATATTTTTTTATTCGCACAGAAATTAAAAAGAAACCCAAAAAAGGTGAAGAAAAAACATTAAGAAAATAATCTATAAAGCGTGCTGTGATAAAATAAAAAACTGCTTAATTCATTTCAATCTTTGTTTTAAAGTTTTGAAATTCAAAAAACGTAGCAAGAAAACGGTCATTAAAAAGACTCAAAAAATTATAAAAAATACAAAAAGTCGATTAATAAGATTCGGATATGTAAATAAACGTTGTATCGAAATTTTATTTAAATTGATATTAATAATTGAAAACTAATAAAGGACTCAACAAAAATAATTGGGGTTTAATTAAATTTATCCTCAGGTGAGTAAAACTCAATTTCCTAGACTTAATTTTATTAGCGACGTTGAAAATTTCGAATATCGATTTGTGAGTGAAAGAATATTCGACTTTGAAAAAAAGAAATAATGAGAAAGGACTGTTGATCGAAAGGCGGTAAATTCAGTCGATTGAAGCTTAATTTTTTACAGAGGTAGACTTTCTGACTACAGATGATTCTCCCTATCGCAATTAAATATAAATTCACCTCAGTACAAAGTTCAACTCGTACGATTGAAAAATGCATTGATCTTAATTAATATTGAAATTTGTAATACGATTATATTTGAGAGAAAAATATTTTTAAAAAAATTTTTATTTTTTGTTTTTATGATTTAAAATAGTTTCATTCATTCATTTGTACTTATATTAATTTTTTTACAAACTAAAATTATCATCAAATATCAGTTTCTGTAGGAAAATATAAATTATTTTTGGAACTTGAGTTTTCGGAGTAAAATGTTTCAATTTAACCGAATATATTTTCTTGAATGTTTGCCCAAATTGATTTCCCGGCTGGAGAAATACAACGTTGTCTGTGTAATAAATAATCATGATGAATTTTCGGCTCCAGAGGCCCCCAAGATGGTGTAGGCTGCATTGCCAACATCAGTTTCTAAAATACAAAATTAAAAAATAAAAACAAATAATAATGGCATAAAATTATGGAAGGAGAAAATGTGTTTTTTCCAAAAACTACCTCGCGAAATGTCTGTCCCGGTTGTTTAAAAATTGTGTATAACGCCCATAATGGTAACTGACCCACCCCTATCGCCCATATCAGCCACGCCAGTCCATAGGCGAGATCCGGGTAGACAATACCGTTATAAGTGAATGGCTCGTAAGTGACCAGAGTGTATATCAATACCATAAACATAACTCCCGGCGAAATAATGGCCCAGCAAATGCGCCAATAAAAGCCAGTTTTGGTATTCAACATAAATTCGATATCGCTGCAAAAACGTTTTACGCCTACAAGAAGAACGTAATAGGAAATTTTGAAAAGAAAGTGTTTTCAAAAAGAGACAATACCTACCATAAATCCAACTAACCGTCACCAACTCAGCTATAGCCAAGAAAAGCGCTATAAACGAGCATCCGAAAAAGTCGACCAGATTCAAAATAAATTGACCACCAGGTGTCATATAAACCAAACCACCCAAAAAACCCATTGCAGCGAGACAGCAAGAGATCAACCAGTGCGGCAGACGAGTGTAACGATCCTTAATTACCGTTATTACACAAGAGGCCATACCGATATTACTACCAATACCGAGTACCAGAAGCATGGCAAAGAAAAGCACGGCAAAACCTTGCGGCAAGTATTTAAATTTGGCAATCGCTTCGGGATACGAGACGAAAGCAAGGCCCGTACCACCTTTGACGACTTTCGAGATATCACTGGTGTTTGTCTCATAGGCCAAATTGCCCAATATACCGAATATGATGCAACCAGCCAGTAGAGATGTAAGTGAATCGACTGTGGTTATGATTATCACATCTCTGCAAACATCAAAGTTACCAAAAACAGATTTTTTGAGATAATTTTTTAGGCTTACGGTTATGGTTAATTTTACTCACCTGTGAATAACTTTCGTGAAATTGTTGTACGAAGCGTACATGACTAAAGTGCCGAAACAAATGGCCAATGAGAAAAACATTTGGGTTATGGCCGCGTACCAAACCTATCAAAGACAAAATAATCGTATCCTATTATAATCGAAAAGTAACTCTAACAAAAGCCTTCGAGAAGAACAATGTTCTTTAAAGGTTCACATAGAAACAGGCGGGCCACATTATACCACATTTAGCCTAAGTGGCGTCAATCATTCATAACCTAACCTTACCTAACCTAAAATTGAAAGGCAAGTGTATTTCTGGTTTTAAAGATTTGTGCTATTTTCGCGAACAAGAATTGTCCCTCTGGATTCTTTTCTAATAAAATACTACTAAATTTTTGGCTACCAGAGATAAAGTTTTTGTCTCGTTCTCTAGAGCATTGATTTGACTTCATGGACATTTAGTCTCCGGTGAAAGTAACTCCGCCGATCAATGAGAGCTCGTCGCAACAACTTACATTCAGATTCAGGATTTGACCCCACTGAGGTTTCAAGAAGAACGCTATTCCATCCAACGAGCCGGGGAGGGTAAGAGCTCTTAAAAGGAGTATGAACATAATGGCATATGGAAACAAAGCCAAGAAATAGGATACCTTTCCAGAGCTACGAATACCTGTCAAAAGAGAGAGTTTGATTAGGGTTTCCCCCTCAATTTTATCGTTCTGAAATTTACAAACCCTTGATCAGAATAGTTCCGATGATTACCCAGGCCATTAATAAACAAATAACCAAATCCCAATTAAGTGGTCCCACACCATCTTCAATACTCTCCTTCTCACGTAAAATAACTTTGCTGTGAAAATTAAAAGAGAGTGAGAGAGTGAAATAGAGTATGATATTCTTACAACTTGCTCTTATAAGCTCTCGCTCGCTCTCTCTCTCTCTCCCTCTCTAATTACCTGAAGAATAACTCTGCTGAAGAAACACGATTCTCAGGCAATGTGCCATTCATTGTAGTATTCGCTTCGGTTAAAGACAAACAAGAACTACCCCATTCTGGACGACAGTAGGTCCAAGGTAGAACTGTTGAGAAGGAGGACAATAAGTATTTTATAGTAAGAGCCATTATGGAAGCATAGTAAGTGGTCGCCCAAGCGGTAGCGTAAACCTGACCGTAGGCTATTCCTAAATGTAATCAAAAGTAGAAAACATAAGTTTCGATTGAAAAGTGTCTACAAGGTCAGTCGGTACCTTTCATTAGTGGTACCATATCAAATGCTTTGATACAACCACGACTCGAGAATTGGCCTAATACAACTTCCATATAGTAAATAGGTCGACCGATAACTAACAGAACGATAACATATGGTACCAAAAATGCCCCGCCTCCATTCGCTAACGCCACGAAGGGAAAGCGCCAGACATTCCCAAGACCAACAGACAGGGCAATGCACGAGAATATAAATTCAGCTTCTTTGCCCCATTTTTCGCGTGACGTACTGTCGGAACTGTTACTGGTGGTACAGGCCACTGATTCCTAAATGTCGAGGAAGATAGAAAAGAGAATATTTCAAAATTGTAAACTCGAGAAAATTCAAATCTGCTCAACCAGATCATTATCGCGTTTATAGATTGCGCCACCTTCTTGTGGGTCTTCGTCGTCCTCAACCGCAGTGACGGTGATTTTTGTACTTTTTAACTTATCCAGATCGGAATCCATGATGAAAATATTTTTTTCTGAAATTAAAAAAAACATTTATGTAGTATTAATTTCAACGAAGAGAGATTTTCAGAAATGTTGAGAAGGTTCTTTGTTTTCATACAGCCTATAAAAAATTGCTAGATATTTTTATGCCCACCCGCGGTTTTTCGAGATTTTCTTAAGTTAATCAAAATTTCTTCGCAATTTCTTTGACTTTTTTAAATTGTACAAATTATATTTATATTTTGTTGTTACTTTTAACAGACTTTCTCAACTGGCTTTACGGCTGGTTGAAAATTCCGGCGCCAGCCGTTACGTCTCGTTAGCGTGTGCACGCCGTGTATCGTCGCCCCAGTCATTGTAATGACTGATTGACCCGTTGATTGGCCCACCAAAGAGGTTAAGACTGTGAAGATAAATATTATTTTCAATGTAATTTCGAATAATCGTCGCAACGAAAAGCAACGAGTAAATGCCACGATCTGTTTACGCGCAGTACGTGGTTTGCAAGTCCATTTAGACGTATTCTGTTTAATTGACACGAGTATAATTTCTCCCTTAGTGCAATAGAGTAGACGTTATCTGTCAGATAAGGGTTGTTCCTTACTTGGTAAGTTGTAGAGTATTTTCGTAAAAATCGTATTATTGATCTGCCGCAAATCTCTGCGGTAGAGCGTATGAATAAGTGGTTGGACTTTGAAATTTCTTTAAGTTTTTAATTTAAAATGGAGAAATTTTAATGTGATTTAATAAATTTATAAATTGAAAATATTGTTAAGTTCACCCCTTCTTCTCCCCGTCGTCCCATAAGGCCCATTAGCTCAGATGGTTAGAGCGTCGTGCTAATAACGCGAAGGTCGTGGGTTCGATCCCCCCATGGGCCATTGGTATCGTTCTTTTGTATTCTGTTTGGTTGAGACAGACAGAGAGAGAGAGACACTCACTACGTTAATTTAATAATTTTTTTGTTTTTAATTTGTTAATTAAATGTATTATAAAATGTTAAAATAAGAATAAAATAAAATTATTTTCACATGTTTCTCAAAATTCGTTTTCAAAATTGAAATTATTCCTAAAAAAATAGCATTGCAAAAAACAATTGTAACAAAATTCTTTTTTTAATTCGACTTTGTAAATATTTTTCAACATAATGATATTTACTGAAACAAACAAAAAAAACAGAAACAAGTTTCGAGATTATTTCTAAGTGCATTTTTTAATTGAAAGATGCCGATCATTGATATTGAAACATACAATTAAAAGCACGCGCATGTGTATGGGTTTGTATGTATGCGTGTGTATATACGTACATGTTTGCATGGATATGCGCATAACGAGTATGAAATCAAAGGGTTTTGCTACTCAATCAGACGGATGCTTTTAAGCAAACGTGCTGATCGAAATGGAAGCAGAAGGACTGACTGAAGTCCTTTCTCTTTTTCATAGAATTCACAAATTCAGAGAAGTAAGTTTTAAAATGGTATGTTTTAAAATCCAGCATGACCTCTTAAATTACTTCCCTTCAACTTATTTTCGTCTTAATATGAAACCTTATTTGGAAGCGATGACGTATCCCATCACTTTTAAATGTTAAATCTTCTTTGAATTTCAAACAATTTAATTTAGTTGGGTGTTATAAGTTTGTTGTTGTTAAGTGATTAGTTGGAATTAGAGCTTATTAAGCTTAATTTTCTCCAGCTTAGCATTTATTCATTTTAATCCTCTTGATCACTGTTTGCTTTGTTTTAATGCAGGTAGATTTAGGAAGAGAAAATTATTATTTCTCGCATGTCATTATATTTAATCTTAATCTGTTTTTATTGCTTTCCTTAAACTTTCTAATGTGCCATAATTAGAATTTTGATATATATTTTCAATCTTAATCGTATTAAAAATTATTAAGTATCGATAATCTTTGTTTTAGTAATTTTGTTTTGAATCTCCAAATGGGAAAATACGTGCATAATTGAAAATCCATAGTTGATCCATATTTTATTATAAAATAAAATGATTGATTATCTTCGTTTAGACTTCGATTTTGGGAAGTATAATGATTTTCTAATATTTACTTTCAATAAAATCTTTACCACTTTATCAATTATAGCATGTGTATAAATAATCCATAAATACTCCTATAAATTTCTCCTATAGTTCGTTAAAGAGGTTGACTTTATCAGTCTGTACACCAAAAACACAAAATATGATATCGTTTTATTCAATTGTTTTTCCCATTTAAGTTAACTTTAGAGATTACATCGTGTAAATTCATGCTCTACGAGATCGATTTACTTTTAAAGTTATTACTATGGATCGCGATTATTGACAAATTTGTTGCTGTTTCCAAGTATTTTCGTTTGTTTTCCAAATCGGTGATTTCTTAGGGTGAAATATCCTTCGAATGCTAAGAGAGTATCGTTCAGTTCAACGTTAATTCTGCACTCGCGGTTTAAAAGAAGTTTAAAAACATATTACTTCAAAAATATTGACTTAATGGGAACACCTCTGTGTCCAAAAATAAATTCGGTTTTTTTAAAAAATTCGATTACTTGGCAACATCAGAACCTTCAAAATGGCCCACCGCACAATGCGCTATGCTGCTCTTAATAAATTAATCATCTGCCCGCTTTAGTAAAGTCATATGCATGCCATTACGCCGCGTACAATGAGAATAATTTTATGTTTTAACTGATAATTACACACACACGCTTCATACGATTTCAAATTATTCCAACTTATTCTGAAATCATAAAGGTTCGTTTAGAGGACGTTAAACCGAGGAGGATCCGAGCGTTCTACTTGCACCTTGACCATCGTGCGGTGGAGATAAATATTGTACGAATTATGACAATTAATGCTGCTGCATCTATGCATCTCACAGTGGGATTAATTGCATTGTTTTTAATTTTTTTTTAAAAATATAATTAATCTTTTTTAATATTCATTAAGAAAATCAGTTAACAAAAACAAAAGTTTTACGAAAGAAAGATTTCAGTTCGATCGATCATTCGATTCTTTACATGAAATAATTTCTATTTCACTTTTAATTGATTTTTTGTGTAATTTAATTTTTTAATATTTTTTCATATCAATTAAATTTTTTTTCTAAATGAAAAGTAAACTAATAAAACAAGATTAAGTTATAAATAAAGAATTTAATAAAAATCGATTACCTATTTTTTCACTTTTTATTTTCACCTTCAAAAAGGTTTAACTTTGTAGAAAGTTTTCGAACTTTTAAAGAACTTTAAAATTAAAAATTTACGAACGAATATGAATTATTTGTATCAATTTTTCAATCACGAATAAAGTTCTTTTGTTATATTTAAATAGTTTTCCACTGAAAATCAGTTCAGAATTAGTCCTGAATGATCCTGATCTTGAGCATCTGAACAACCGATCATTTGTAGCTTATATAGACGACTGAATTGATCAGCGATCATTATCACTAATATTAATCATATCAGATTTAAGCTTTCTTTTGATTGATTAGAAGTATGCGCGCCGCCTCCCATTGCATTGGACTAGAAACACACACACACACAACCACACACACACGCACTTGAACGCACAATTCCATGAAATGGAATGGAACGATTTCATTGATACGGAAAGAATTTTATTGTGGCGAAGCGGATTTAAAATTCATTTTCATTTCATTCGAAAAGTTCGTGCGATCGTTCGTTCGTTTATTCATCCACAAAATCGAAAGATAAGAATTTGTGGATTGTAATCTCTCGTGCAAGTATTTTCACCAACATCAAGGGCATAGGAGAGAGAGAGAGAAAGAGAGAGCTCGTCGAAAACAACAATAACAACAACAACAACAATGATAATAACATAAAAACCTAATAAATTTAATAGTGATACAAAGACGTGCAAACCATTATTATTGCCAGGTCATTGTCAGGCTTATCGACCATTTGTCTATTTTCTATCTCCTCACCTTTCTTTTTTCTTTCCTATTTGTCCTTCCAATTTATGCAATCGTTGATCGACTGGTATGTTTAAAATAATAAATATTTTAAATGATGGAATCCCATACTGCTTTCCATATTACTTCACATTCACTAAATCCAATTAAAATGATAAATCTTAATGATTTGGTCTATTGTTGAATTGTTGAATGTTGCATCCATTCCTGATAGGTACCGAAACTTGGAGAACGATTTAGAGTTAACGAAAAATAACAGAAGATTGATACATTGCGGAAAATTGCGTAAATCTGTATAAAATCCATAAACAATAATTATTGAGTTTTTAGTACTTTTAGTACTAGTTAGATTAATCATAAATAACAACAAAATATGATTCAGTTAACTCTATTTAAATTTCTTTCCGTTTAATTTAAAAAGCTTTAATTTAAAGCGAAACGAAACGAAATTTTTTATAAACTCTTGCTCAATAATAATAAAATCTAAACAAAAAAAATTATTTCAAAAAAATTTTATAATTAATTATACTTGTAGAGGAAATACGGTAATGTTCATCAAAGCAAACACTCTAAGATTTTATTTAATTGATTCCTTCCAATCTATTTCTCTTTCGCAAAATAAATCCACACGCGCTTTTATCCGACTTTAATCCGACAATTTTGTGTCGAAACATTTCAATTAAGAACAAATGCTTGGACTAGATTTCGTTTGCAATCGGTTCAGCTCTCGAATATGATAAATGCTCGTTAAGACTGGTTAATTGGTGTCCTACTTCAAATTGGTAGACATATTCCTCCTTCATCATGTCCTACTTTCCATTCGTTCAGAATGAGTAAAGAAAGCGTACTCGTATTGAATAGAATGCAAATCAAAACATATCCATGACGCGAATCCTTAAATGCCATTCTAACATTTTTGAAAACATACGAATGGATTTATGCTTGCAAAAGCATAAAAGCATACTCGATATTTCCTATTCGTTATAGATTTAAGTGTAAAAAAATATGTATTCAAAAAGTCTGAGGTGGGCAATAGTTTTCCATTATGCGATTATAAATTAAATAAATTAACATTTTGTGAATGCATTCAGCACGCCGAGAAAAGCCGAGAAAAAGCAGTTTTTATTTAATTTATTTATTGATTTTACATATGTCTTCATTTGTTATTAATTATTATTACTATTATTAATTTATTTGTTTACGATTTGGCCTTTATATATTATGTGTGTTCTTATTTATTTATTATTATTAACTTTATCAATTTGTATGTTAATATTCGTTGAAGTTTCCGGCGGAGTTGAATGTTAAAGGATGTTGGAACGAATTTTCATCATCGCCGAAACCGGTTTGTGTCCCAACTAAATTTAACCTCGGGGTTGCGAAAATTTGTTCAATATCCTTTTTATTAATTTCTTATCTCTTTATTATTTATTTATTTTTTATTTACTGTTTTACCTTTTCTACTTTATTATTTTCATCCTTTTCTAAAAATTTTTAACAATCCATTTTTCCTTAACTTGTTTAGAATCTTTTAAAAAAACTGCGAAATTTCTCAAAAATATTTATTTTTAAATAAAAAATAAAGTTTTTAAATTTATTGAAATTTTTGGTTTGATTTTATTACACACACATATATATGTATAAATTTTTTTAAGAATACATAAATAGTATATTTGAAAAAGTAAAAAATTTATAAATAATAAAAATTTCGTTGAAGAATTTGTTTATTGTATTCGTTCGTTTTTCGTTTGCAATTGTTGTTTTGTTCGTGTGTCTATTCTCTCTTAAATGGGTGTTACCGATACCGAGCTAATAATCACGTTTCATATTTTTTGACATTTATATCAATTTGACGTTTACGACGCCGTTGGCTTGTATAATAATAATAATTCTCATTATATTCTTCAGTCTCTCCAACGGGAACGAAGAGAAGGCTCTTACATTTGGTATTGCTGGGATGATTTTCGTTATAGCGTGAGCTGTAAAGGTCAATTTGTATGAAAATAATCAGAGACACAATTTTGGATTTTGGATCAATTTGACCAATTGACAAAAAAGCTTTTTTAAATCAGATTTCATTAGAAAACAATATCAGAGAAACTTTCCTTTTTTCCACAACGGGTTTACTGGATATCAATTAAATTAAGTGTAGCAATTTGCTCAAAAAAGCTTTCTTGTTATTTATAATAGCTTGAACACAACAAAATCGCCCAACCCAGCGATGAGCGAATAAAGCTGTCAAACTCACTTAGCCTGAACACATTCAATTCGCTGGTTTCAATTCAAATTCAATTCGCATTTTTAATACAAATCATATAAGAGAGAGAAGCAGAGCTGTTGTGAATAAAATAATAATAATAATGAGAACAAACAAGCGACTCTGTCAAATTAGAAATAGCACAGTCGCTACAAATGAGGAAACATTTTATTTTTTCTTGTTTTCTATAAGGATCCTTGACAGCGTCATCCACTAGCTTTTTGAATGTGTTCAGGCTATAAAAAAGAAAAATTTCTTACTTTCTTTGTCAAAAACAAATTTGACATAATAGTTTGTAAGTTTTTGGTACATCCGGTGAATTTTTACTGCATTTGCAGAACTACAGAGTTTTGACAGTGATACTGATAAGCTCTCCTATAATAAATAGAGCAAAAAAAATATAGGAAGTAGTCACGTAGTTTGGAAGGTGTTTTATGAAAAAGCTTTTTTGTCATAAAAAAATGTCAAATTACAAGCTATATACTTTTGTTCTGTCGCAATACCCGCGGGTATCTACGAACACCCCCGGCTCTAGTTGAAAAATATTAATCTTAAATAAACGTTAAAAGCTCTAAAGCTCTTGCGCTTCTCACTTACAAGGTATGTTTAAGTTGTGCAATTTCCTCTTCCATGCGCCCGATTTTCTCTTCCTGCTTGACACGTAGCATTTGACTGCGTTCATTGCTTTCTTCCAACAATTTTATCATATGCTCCTGCCGTGAAAGCTCTAACTGTTTTGTGCTCAGAGTCGTGAATAGATTACGAAATTCTTCAGATTTTGTACGCAAATCATTGTTGAGCTGCATGGTTTGTAGAAAATAAAAAGCGATGCTCTTTGCTTACCCCGATTCACTCACCCCTACCTCATTGATTGTGTTGTTTTTGTCTCCAACTTGAGCAAAAAGCTCATCCAAATGGATTCGTTGACTGTTATCGTTCAACTGTAACGAGTTGATTAGCTCGCTACGCACATCCAGTAATTGCTGATCGCGTTGAACTTGCTCTTCCAGCTGGCAAATGTTGAAATGAGCCTTCGAGAGTTCTACACGCAGTTTCTCCATTTCCCGTCGTTTATCAGCATCCGACTGACGTAATTTAGAGAGCTTTCGAAGAATGAAATGAAAAATTGAACGAAATGATGAAGAAGGGAAACAGGAAGTAACTTTTTATTAAATTTCTCACTTCATTGAGAAGTTCTTTAGGAATTTCGGTTTTATCAGGCGATTCAAAATTACGTTGTTCCAGCATGGACTGAAGATCCCTGAAGGAAAACCGAAAGAAGGTGAGCACTTGAAAATTGAGGTGAGGTTAGTAAAAGCAAAATATTTTACCTCACTCGATCTTCAGATTCAGTGAGTTTATTACGTAAATCACAAACCGCTAAAACATCCTAAAAAGCATGGGTTAATAATTTATGATCTTAATTACGGGCGAGGTTATTTCCAGCCTCCTTTATTAATTTTTCTTACGTAACGCATTTTGTCCACTTGATTCTCTAGACCCTTTTTCTCCATTTCCAAACTTTCAACATGTGCTCTTAATTGCGCCAATTCTCTCTCTTGCGCCTCATTCATGTGGTCTCCTCTGTTCGTTTTTCCCAATTCCGCAATCTTTTTATGCGCTTCTATGAGTTCACGTTCGATCTTGCGCACAAATTCAGCTCGCTCGTGCTTTTCCTGTTTCTCTTGCGCCAGTAATGAGTCAGCCTGTTCAAGCTTCCTACTCATACAATGCATTCTATTGGTTGATCGAGTTGAGAAAGAGAAGCGAAATAGATATGAACGAATGAATGCCCACAACTTACGTTTCCTTGCAAGACTTTAGCTCTTCCTGTAATTTATTCCGTTCCGTCTGATCGTTTTTATTTTCCTCATTGTTTTGATGCATAATTGCTTTCATCTTATCAATTTGCTTTTCCATCGTTTTAAGCTTTTTTGCCGACTCCGCAATTTGAATATCGCGCTTCATTAACTCAGAATTATTCTTGGAGTCTAACTCTTTCTCACGTAAGGCCAACACCTCAGCATGATCTTTCTTCAGATCATCAATTTTTTTCTCCAGATTATGTACAATTTTTTTTCGTTCCTGTGGTTATAAAAATAGCTTACAGATATTTCAGTTTTGCCGACCTTACACATGTCCTTACTTGTAATTCCTTTTGTAGAGATTCAATTTTAGCTTCAGTATCTGGATCATTTTTTGTGGAAAATAAGTCGTGAAGGTTGTCGTAGATTTCACAAAGCTTTTGTCTCTTGGGAGAGGAATAAATTGAGGTGAATAAAATATTAGCTAATGTGGTTGGGAAAATGATATTTTCAGGCCTAAATTCGAAATGATTGGCAAAATTAAAATGAAATTCCATGAGATTATATCGATATATTGGAATCCGGGAATATGACGGTGTCCGGAAGAAATACAAGCTTCATATTTTTTAAGCCCTTAATTTGCATGCTCTCACTTACCTGCACTTTCTCAAGCTTATTTTGCAGCTCCGCAAAGTTTGGAAATATTTCTTGAGAATTCATTTCATTATTGATATTGTCGAATAATGTTTGTAAATTTTCATCGAATGATTTTCTAATTTTTTCCTTAAAGTCATTCATTGAATTCGCCGCTAAAATTAATTGAAGAAGATTGTTTGGAGACTCACTCCTTTTAATCAATGTTTATTTTTAGTATCTTACGTAATCGCTTTGGTATCCTGAATTGATCCTCATCCGCTATTATTAATTTACATTCATCATTCTTTAGCATTGTTATGAATTTGTAATCACTCTTTAGCTTATCCGAAGACGTCAACTTTAAGGCTTCGAACTTTTGCATAAATTCCGTTTGCATATTTTCTAATTTTTTATGCAAATTCTCAAAAACCTTAAGTTTGTTATTTTCTGCTACGCGTTCACGAGCGCTTAAATTATTCGGATCATGATCACCGTGCACTGATGTGACTTTCGATAGACCTGAACCATCCTTCAAACCGTCCGTCGATCCATCATTGCGTTGGCTACGCGCACCTTTACTAGAAATATTGCTTGCTAAACGGAAACGAGATGAAACGAGATGAGATTGTGGTGAAATGGATATTCAATTTGGTAATTCCAACTTACTACTGCGGCAGGATGATTTGGCAATTGTCCCGATTTTATTGCCAGCACCACCTGAAAAGGGCGACTTTAAACTATTACTTGTAGATGCTTTAATGCAGGACTTCGAGGTATCCTGTTCCAATCTCCAAACTGGTGAATTTACTTGGGAAGCTGTTTTGGCAATAGACTTCGTGCTGCCGCGTTGCGGTGCTTGTAGCGATAGTGTCGGAGTGTTAGTTGTCTAAAGAGGTAGGTATTACTTTCTATTGGAATCGTAGTCATTACTTAAGAATAGCTTAATATATACCGCGCGTTTCGTTGGAATTTTGGTCTGCATCGTCGGAAGCTACGCACAAATTATAGATTTAATCAGATTTTTATAGTTTCTGCATAACTTAATGTTATTATTCAATCGTTACTTACATTACTCTTGGCTGTTTTCGTTTTAGTTTCACCAGCGGAATCCTTCGATGTAGTATTTGCCTTAGGAATACCGGTTGTTCCTGATGCCGTATTGAGGCGGCTTGGTATTCGGGAAGGAGATATGGCTGAAGAGTCTTTTTGAGGAGCTTTTTGCGCCATTGGGATTTGTTGATCTCCTTCCGGTTTGGGTAGGGCTTGAGTTTTATCTGGAGAATATATTAAGAGTATGAATATTCATGATGAAACTACTACCCGACTTCGTTAAAATCTAGAAACGGTTTTTTGAATTTTTATCTACCCTGGCTGCCATCCTGGCTGTTCGGCGGCTTATCCATTATTTCTAGTTGTTTTGTAGTCCTTTCCAAAGAGATCTTTATAAATGCGCAAAATTGATTTAGAAAAAAGTCCGAGTTAGATTCGTTATCGATATAAATGTAGAAAAAAGAGAATTTAAAAGGGCTCTTTAAAAAAGTTTTTTTTATAAAAAATAAAATTTTCAATTATCAATCACAAAGCAACTGAATTTTATTCAAGCGATTGCTTATATTTGTGAAAAGATTGTTTACATTATCTATTGTAGAACAAACATATTACGGAATAAACTTTTATGTTGAATACTCTGGCCAAGCAAAAAAATTGCTTGTAAAAATTTTTAAAATTGCATATAAGAATATTAAATTGATTGAACCATTTGAAACATTTTCTTCGGTGTATTAATACCAGAATATGCTCCTGCAATTTCAATGTGAGCGGACATTACTGTAGCGCACACACACGCACCAACGCGTTGAGTGACTTCCATGTGGATCCGCGTATCGAATAAAAAAATCGGGTGTAAACAAAAGAGTGCAATAATAATAAACGGCGGAAAGTGTAGCCGACTTTCTTTTCTCCAAACTAATTTAAAATAAACGGATGCAATGAATGCGAGTGTGTGAGAAAGACGAGTGCATCAACGAGAATGATTGCGCTCAACGATTTTATTTCTAAATTTCTTCAGTTGGGCAGAACCAAACCTAAGCTTTGTTTGCAGTTCAGTAAATTAGTCTCGCTTTGACGAGTAGGGTGGATGTGTGAGCTTTGATTGGAGAACAAAAATAAATGGAGAGCAATCTTGTAAATATTAAAACGGCAGTTAATAATAAATAAAAGTAACATATTAACGAAAATCTTAACAACAAATTTCAAGCAAAGGCAATTTTCTAAAAGTCATTATTCAAATAAACGTATCCAGTGTTGAAAAAATTTAGTGAATATTTCTAAAAATTATGCGGAAACCATTTAAACTCCTGCCGAAATTTCACAGATCACAAAAATTAAAAAAATGATATATCAATTAATCTGGTCTAATATTCGTATTTAAATTAAATTTTTGGAATTTGAAAATCTCCAAAATTTATAATTACAATAAAGATATAAGCGAAAGTGTTATAAATATATTATTATTCTTTTCTTCTCTTCTCACATCAAATCAATTTAATCAAAGCCACAAGTAGTTATTCAATCATTTAAAAAAGGGTGCAAACATCGAGGGTGTTTTCGAGCGCGGAATCGTGTGTGATATAGTTTTTTGCGCGGTTTTAGTAGTTTTGTCTTTGTTTCACTTGATTTTCATTTGACTACTGATTCAATTGACTGATTGATTAGTGCTTTGTGGAGGAGAATCCCATCTCAAGCCCATGTAACGTGGCGCATTAATCGAACTTCCGTCTTCGACAGTTTAACTAAAACGCACAGTTTAAAACTTTAAAAATTTAAAAGTTAAAAAAATTTATTAATTTTAATAAAATCAACAATTTCGAAAATAAGTGAATTATTGAGGAAATGATTAGATTCCTATAGCTTGAGGAAATGATCAGTTTTTCAATTGGAAATTAATAAAATGAAAAATATGTTAAATCACTTTAGGAGCTTTGAACTATTACCGCCATCATTCATTGCTTTGCTTTTCACTTTTAATTGAGTGCTAAATTTTCAAATAATTACCTTAAAATACACTTAATTTTAATGTCATGACATGTAAAAATTGAAGAAATTAATTAATCCTCTATTGAATAGTTTAACGTTTATTAAAAATTATAAAAAGTGTCGCTTAGAATATTTAATTAATTACTTTTGTCATTGACATTCGATATTGGGTCTTCTCATTATCATAAATACGAATAATAAATTCATACTTTAACAATTAAATCTCCGACCTCTGTCGGAGGGAGAAGGAAGAATGCCGGCCTCTTTTGCGGGTGCAATTGTTGAATACTTTAGTCAAACACCATCATCATTCTCATTATCATCGTCACGTTCCTTCCATAATAATTCATTTTCGTTGCATACACAGACACACACCCACCCATACACACACACATACATACATACATACATACAAACACATACTCACACACACGAAATTCAAATTAAAATTAATTCTCGGTATTCAATTTCATTCAGTTGCAAAACAACAACACCAACATCAACGCCTTTAACGCATACGAGTAGAATCAACCAACTCATAGAAATTGATGAATCGATCATGAATTGGTTACTACAAACAATTGCGATCTCGGCTACCCTGAATATTGCTCTGGCCTGTAATCGGGTACCTCAGGGAACGACTGCAGCTAGATCTCCGGTCGATGAGAATTACGTAGTGTCGGTTGCAGGAAATGCACAATCATACATACCAGGCGAAAAATATAACAGTAAGTATGAATGAGAAGGAGTCGGCAATTATCCGTGAATCTTTTGAATTTTCTTGAATTATATGAGACTTCACCTCAATCCTTTTCTCTTCACTTCATCCTATTTCACCACACATCAATTAGTTTCTCTCAATGCCTACAACGGACTCACCTTCAGCAGTTTTATGCTAGCGATAGAAAGTGAAAATGGTGGTGACTCAAATAATCCAGATGATAATGTGGGATCATTTGAATTGATTGATTTGGCTGAGACGCGTTTTAGTTTGCGTTGTCCGAATTTAATTGAAAACACTAACACAAATGCAAAGACTCGTGTCGAGGTCATTTGGATAGCACCGGCAACAACTGGCAACGGTTGTATTATCATACGTGCTACAGTCGTGCAACATCGCGATGTTTGGTTTATGGATGATAGATTCCTTAGTAAGAAGATTTGTGAGGAGGAAATCGATGATATCGATTTACAGCCACCCATAACCGATCCATGCCAAGCCTGCAATGAAGCTAAATATGAGGTAAGTCGTGCGCCGTGGCGTGGTAGCAACTGGTTTGGACGTGTGAGAATTGAAATTTTATTTTTGTGGAAAAGCTAACCTTTGAAGGGAAATGGTCGCGAAATACCCATCCTAAAGACTTCCCAGCCAATAGTTGGCGTACCCGTTTTAGTGATATTATCGGTGCCTCACACACTGTCGATTACCGGTTTTGGGAATACGGCAAATTGGCCAGTGAAGGTTTGCGTGAAGTTGCAGAGCACGGTTCGACTCTAACTTTGGAAAGCGAGTTGAAGGATCAGGTAGTGCCGGATTCGGGTCATGAATTCAGGTTAGCGGTATTCGTTGGTATTTATTTCAATCGTTATTTTTAGAGCGATCAAATCCGAACTATTATCAAGGCACGTGGTATTGCTTATCCAAATGTAACGGGGAAAACGTTCGCAGTGTTTCGAGTCGATTCGAAACATCATCTAATTTCTTTGGTATCGATGGTCAATCCATCGCCTGATTGGATTCTTGGCGTGTCGGGCCTTGAACTGTGTCTGCCCGATGGTACTTGGGTCGAGAATAAAGTACATAATCTTTATCCTTGGGATGTTGGAACCGATAGTGGACCATCTTATTTGGTAACGTAGTCGATAGTGTTCGCTTAACATCACACTAAATCAGTCCTTTCAGTCGCCAGATCAACCTCAAGTACCACCAGACGTTGTACGTCGTATCAAACACAATTTTCCCAATGATCCCCGATCGCCTTTTTACGATCCATCAGGAGCACCTATGAAGCCCTTGGCTACTTTGTATATATCTCGTAGGCGTTTATATGAGAAGACCTGCGTGAATGAAACCAGCAAGTATAAATATTTTCTTTTTAAAACTGATTCTGATCACTCTCTTGGTTTTTCTCCTTTTGAAGACGAGGAGGATGCTGCCGAGTGTGCCACATATTCTTGGAGCCGATGGGATGATTGCAGTGCAAAATGTGGACCAGGGAAACAGTATCGGACTCGAGAATTCAAAAACCCCACGTTGGCAAATGAATTGAAATGTCCGACTGCTTTACGAGATGAGCAAGATTGCATTGGTCACAACTGTGGTGGATTAAACGAGGAAGAAGTCAGCGGTAGCGAGGGTGAAACCACTTTTGACGGAGGCACCGTTTCAAACAATCCGCAATGCGCCATTTCTGACTGGGGCGAATGGTCTGGATGTTCGGTTACGTGCGGCACAGGAGTCATGACACGTTCTCGGAGTTATTTAAATCCCAAAGCGAAAAAGAAATGCCAAGTAAGAAATCGATTCCAAAGAAGAATCTTTTAAGGATCAATTTTGAAATACTTTTTTCAATAAATCGTAGAAAGCAAGTCGCGTCAAGTTACGCGATTCACAGCCATGTGAGCGCATACAGTGTGCTGGTGATCTTGAAAATGGAGTGAATAGAGGCGAAGAAGAAGGAGAGGGTGACCCAAAATTAGATCAAGATTCAACAAGTGAAACGGAAGCCAATTATTCGCCAGATGGATTAGAAAATAATTTTCGTAATTTCGTGAGCTACAGTCAAAAGGTTGATGTTCCAATACCGCCAGTATGCGGCGTTTCTCCTTGGTCGGACTTTTCGCCCTGCGACGCACCTTGCGATGGCGTGGGCAAACGTTATCGAGAACGCAAGGTCTGGAATAATGATGAAGTGTACGGAGTGAGACGTCCAGATTGGGATGGAACCGATCTCTGTCGCGGTCTAAAACGCAGAGAGGCTGTTAGTTGCAAAGGAGCTCCTTGCGATAGTATAGTGCCTTCCTATTGTTACGAAACGTTACAAGTCAGTCCATGCCGTGACAGTGAAGTGATGAACTACTGGTTCTACGACCATGTCAGTGATCACTGTGCCGTTTTTTCAGCAGATAAATGCGATAAGAATCGTAATAAATTTAAATCCAAAGAAGCTTGTGAAGAGACATGTCGTAAGCGGCAACGTGCTTTTAGTCTTCAAAGCGAAGCATTGCGCTTAGAGTTTCCACCCGTCGATTGCGTGGTTTCGGAATGGCAGCCACATTCCTGCAACGCAACTTGTGGCGAGGGCATACAAATCAAAACTCGTAAGGTTTTGCGTACACCGCGTTACGGTGGTAAACCCTGTCCTAAATATTTGGTGCGTTTAGATAAATGCTATCAGCGTTGCGATGATATATACTCCGTGGGTGGACCAATTGTTGACGGTATGGGCGAGCGACGACGAAGTCACCGAGGTCAGGCATTCATGAAATTGCAAAGAAGCGAACAAGATGATTGTCGATACTCGGAATGGTCCGCTTGGTCACCGTGCACCAATAGTTGCGGCGATAATTCCGTGAGACAAAAGACTCGCAAACTGCTAAATCCGGAATTAAGTTATAAATGTAAGGATCGTGTGAAGATAGAGAAATGTGTGGTCGTACCATGCCTGTTGGACAGTAATGATGACAGTGATAGATGGTGAATAGGAGATACAGAGATAGATGGGGAAGGCGGAAGGGTGGGCAAGACGAAGGGGTGACACATTTTTGATACCATTTGGAAAATACATTTTATTCTTATAAAGTTAAGCTCTATTAACGATTTGTTTATTCGATCCTTCGGACCTTCTACACCTACAAAAAATACACAATTCAAAAATACATTGACAAATTTAAAAATGTTTTAAAGTGAAACTGTTTTTATTTCAGAATTTTTAGTAAATCAAAATTAAACAGACTCAACATTCCAAACGGAATTCAATATCTTTTTGGTTTATTCATAAAATTTTTTGATTTAGTATAAGAATAATTGAATAAAATGGAAACACAATCGGATTGGTTTTGTCGGTTTCAAATTATTTCAAAGCTTCCAATTTTTAGGGGCCCGTTCATTGCAAAATATTTGCTGGTGGATTTAGTGATGAAAGCGCTTGAGGAAACTGTTTACTTTTTCTTCCTTTTAAGTTCAATAAACTGCTAGATCTTCGCTAATGACTTTCAATTAATTAAAAACTTTCACATTCAATAACAGCTAAATTATATCTAAGTGTTGACAGACATAGAGTTAATTGAAATTCAAGAAGACCAAGTCATTCGTTATAAAGATTTTAATTGATCTTATAAGAATTTTCTGATTGCTCCGAATTAAATTTCAAAATTTAATTCGTTTAGTTATTAAATGGCTTTTTAATTAAAGTGTGAGTTTAGATAATTAATTTTAAAATTTAAAATAAATTGAGCAAGATCTGCTAGACTGTCACACGGTATAATATACCCGTGCCACCCCACCTTACCCAAACCCCTTCAAAAATTGTGCGGCAAAACTGTAAACAAACGAAACTAATGCATGCTGTCGTAATAAATTATATAAACGATCTAGTAAAGTTCTCTGCGCCGCAACTGAGTTGACTGAACGAAAATTTAATTGAATTGATGAGTCCAGAAAACGTCACCGAGCAATGATCTATATGGGCTATATAATCGTCACAGCTAAAAGTTACCAGCACTATTTAAACCATGCGTCTTAGCCACCACCTCTTCCTATCACCCCCCCCTCTCCCACCACTCTGTCTCCCACACATCTTTTCGTTCCATCACTTTGGTAATTGTGACACGATTTTATGGCTTGATGTCGTCATTAAAATTGAAGAGTATTATTACTATATCCATTCATTGGAATCCATTTATTAGAAAAACACTGAGGCAATTTCTTCGTGCAGTAAACATTTAAAGCGCCAACATCGAACCGATTTCAGTCTTGTTTTTGCGTGACAAACGAAGGGATCGAACGCGCATTCATTGAAGGAGTTTGTGGTTCAACAATTGGGCGAACTCTCCTTGTTCTTTCTTAATATTTTTTTTTAGATCACCATGAGCTTAGTATCCTTTCAATTAGTTTCAATTGTTGTTGTTGTTGTCACGATTTTTTGTGCTTTATGCAGCAGCATTTCCGCATGTAATCGCAAACCACAGGGTGCTACTGGCGATCGTTCTCCCGTTGATGATAATTTTCAGATATACATTGATGGTAATCCAGCGACATATATTCGGGGACAACTCTATAATAGTGAGTATTACATGAGATGAATATGACGTATACTGCCATGGCGAGATGATCGATTCATTCGATTCTTGATCGCATTTGCCATTTCTTTAGTTTCGCTCTCTTGCTCCGGCGGTTTGAAATTTATTAGCTTCACTTTGGCTTTGGATGGCGATGATGGCATTGGCTTGGGTTCGGATTACGATCTTTTGGGTCATTTCGAGATTATAGACGTGGCCGAAACTAAATTTAGTATTAATTGCGAGAAAATGATCGAGAACACGAACGCGAATGCAAAGACGCGAGTGGATGTTGCTTGGGTGGCGCCTACGAATCCGAAAAGTGGTTGCATTTTTATACGCGCAGCAGTCTTGCAACACCGTAATGTTTGGTTCATCGATGATGGTTTTCTATCGAAAAGAATTTGTCCTGAAGAAACTGATGACGTCAATTCACAAATGCCATCGATCAATTCATGTTGCGCATGCGATGAAGCCAAATACGAAGTCTGTATGTGAGAGGATAAATAAATACGTGTAAAAGAAATCGTTGTCTTTTGCAGATTATTCTGGAGCGTAGGTGGACTCGTAATACTCACCCGAAGGATTTCCCTCAGGAGTTATGGCGCACTCGCTTTAGTGAAATGGTTGGAGCAACGCATAGTACGGAGTATCGATTTTGGGATTATGGCCAACCAGCTTCGCTGGGTGTCCAAGAGCTGGCAGAGCACGGTTCCACCAATATTTTAGAAAATGAAATAAAATCTGCTACCGGTGTAGGTTTCAACACTCTCAACGATTACTTTAATTTATCGTAAATTGTTTTTGAATTTTTGAATCTTTTTATTAGTCCGGCAACATTCGCACCATAGTGAAAGCTCCAGGTATACCATATCGTCGTAATATTCTTGGAACTACTTTGGCCACCGTGCGCGTCAATCGAAATCATCATATAATTTCATTAGTCTCGAAAATCGTACCTTCTCCTGATTGGATTGTGGGTGTGGCCGGCTTGGAATTATGTTTTGCAAACTGTACTTGGGTAGATCAAAAAGTTTTGAGTCTATATCCATGGGATGTGGGCACAGACGCTGGTCCGACTTATATGGTATCATAAGTTTTAGGCTTTCACTATATCACACTTTTATAATGAATGTTATCGGTTCATTAATCCTTTTTGCATTAATAGTCTCCGGATCAACCTCAGAAACCGCCAGATGTGATACGACGCATAACATCGACCTTTCCCAGTGATATCCGTTCACCATTTTACGATAAAAACGGCGCCCCGATGAAGCCGTTAGCCCTTTTATACATCTCAAGGAAGAAACTGTACCAGAGAGAATGTAACGGTATGCCTCGCTCCTGGTCACCTTAGAAAACTTCAAACAACACGCATCCACGACTACACATTAATACTCTTTAGATGAAACTGAAGAACCGTTCGAATGCGCGACACATCCTTGGAATGACTGGAGTGAATGTTCCTCAAAATGCGGTTCTGGGTTACAATATCGTACGAGGGCATACAAAGATCAAAGCTTGGCTGAGAGTTATGGCTGCCAACTTTCCCTTAGACAAAATAAACGTTGCACGGGCAATGCTTGCGGGTCCTCAGAACCGAACGATGCTCTGGAAGATTCTTCTGGTCGTTTGGGTATTTCTAAAGAAGAATGTGAGCTAAGCGAATGGGGGCAATGGTCCCCTTGTTCAAATCGTTGCGGTAGTGGCTTGCAAAAACGTCGCAGAGAATTTCTTAATCCATTCGCTAAAGAGAAATGTCAGGTAATTTAAAAAGTATAGGCGTCGATCAATATTCTTCAGATTTTTGAAATTATTTTTAAATTTTGACCAGAATGGACGTTATATAAATCTAGAAGAAAGTCGAAATTGCGAGGGCCGTGATTGCGGTGGGACTATATCGAGCGATATGGACTATAATAATCAATTCAATGAACAAAACGAATATCGAATTAATGATATTAATGAGCGTAATTACGAGCATAATAGAGGCCAATACGCACGAGGAATGCCGTGGCCTGAGGCACACCCTACAGAAAATTACCCAATAAACACAGATGATCGAGCGCCATATGGTCAAGAAGGTCAAGAAGAAGGTTCTGAAATATATGGCACCGAAAGTTATATCCAATCAAGAAACGGTCAAAGGGCCGGTGCATACGATGATCAATTTAATGGAAGGGACGTTGATTCCAATAAGTATTCTATAGTTCAGCAGTATTGTTTCGAGAAACCTCATCCGTATCGAAATTCTTGTGGAAAAATTTCGAAATTACGTAATTATTGGTTTTACGATTCTGATGATTTCAAATGTAAGATTTTCACCGCAAACGGCTGCGACGAGAATAAGAATAAATTCGGTACATTGAGAGCATGTGAGGGTATTTGTCTTCACCCGCACCAAAATCAGAATACTCTGAAGCAAAATCATGACGATGATTCAGGCTCCTCCTCAAGAGAAGTTGGCTCCTCTTTCGTCACAAGACGTAAGAATGGAAATCTACTAAAATTCGGTCACACCAATTTTAATGAACCCAAAGCCGGTTCAATCGAAATGAGTGAAAACAATGAAATGTGGAGAAATTGAAAGGAAGCAATGGGGTTGTCCAAGTCATCCTGAGTCTGCGGTGGGACTCTTATTCTTTCTTCTTAACGTTTTAAATTTATTTCCTTAAATTAGGCAAGCATCTGAAAAGATTTGATCACAAACTACTTTGGATACTCCTCAAAGAGCAATCACTAATAACTTAATTTCAATAAAGATTTCAAACTTTCCAAAATTGCTATATTTATTTTTTTCATTACTTATTCCAGGCTTCGAATGTTCTGGTCTCCTCCCAGTCCCTTCCCAGTTGCCTTCCAACTGTTTGACATATATCTGCTCGGCAAGACGTCATCCAAAATAGTATTAAGGAGTTGAAAGGCTAGTGGGAAAACGAGACGAGACGAGACTATTCGATCCCTGAAATAAGAACAAAAATATCAATTCTGCTCCAGTCTTCTTATCTAGATATGGTTTTCTATATCTCAAAGAGAGACTCCACCTCATCCTCAAATAGCACGTGCTGCTCACAAATCCGAGCTCTTGAAACTCGTTTCAGTTCGAAAACTTTCATCCGCTTTAGTGTAGACTATGATTCAGATCGTTCAGGAAAACGTTTTTAAAGCTTTGAATTTTGAAAGAATATTTCTTATTACTCTTCCTCACAGCATCACTTTTCCACTCATTTTCACTGGCTATTTCTCTCTCTCTCTCGCTTTCTCTACACCTCTCTGTTTTCCATTCTCTTAAGTGACCTTCAATTTCGTGCTTGAAAACGAAGTGTGAGCAAAGCAAACCCTGATAAATGTAAATTTGCAAAGACTTGATTTAATTCGAGGCGGTGTCACTGGGTCAATTCCTTGTTAGTCGAAGCTCTTATCAGTCCGATTCTCAGGCAGTTCACTCTAAGTCCTTCTCTTTCTATCTCTCTCCCTCTCCCTTTCTCGCCCCTTTGTCAGCATTCGCCCAAGAGAAATTTAAATATTGAAAATTAAACATTTTAGTCGGATCGAAAAAGCGTGCGAGTAAAGTTATGACGATCGCGTAAAAAGTATCAGTTTTTTAAAAATTATTTTTTTTACTAACAAAATAAACGAATATGCTTTTTATTCAGTTTATTAGTTATTTTTTAAGCATGGTGAGAGATATCGTTGTCGCGGAGGGAGTATTATGTAGTCGTTATCCGGCAAATACCCGAAGTCCAAAATCTCCAGTCGATGATAATTTTGCTATAACAATCGCAGGAAATCCGCAGACTTATTTATTGAATCAACAATATAACGGTAACAATATAAATTAATGATAGAATTGTAAAAATGTGGTAAAAATATCATGACAAAATCTCAAAAAAAGGTTTCTTTTTTGATTAACTTTTTAAAAAAAGTTCAAAAAGAACGTCGGGCGCTCAAGGGTTAAAAATACTTTCATTCTCTTTGAAATTCTGTCAACTCGTAATCAGTGGCTTATCTCGGGAAGATTTTTAGGGCCTCTTTTTGCAAAATTACAAAACATAAATTAAGTGAAGATGACAAAAATATAAAATTGAAATATAAACATAATTAATAAGAACATATAAACATAATATAAACATAATAAAAAACATAATAAAGAATGAAAACATATGAAATAAAGAATACAAATATATGTCAATAACTCTCCCCGTTCTCACCACTGCCTATCTCATTTCTCTTTCACTCTCGCTAATACAATTCGCCTGCGTAAACCTCGAGGTACAATCTTATCAAAACATAAGCTGGTTTTTCAAAACTTAAGTCAGCGGGGGATCCGCTTTACGCATGATTATCATTTAATAAAATTGAACGCAAGGAAGTGAGGAATGAGGGAAGGCCTTATAAAGTTCAATGTGAAGGTTAAATTAAGCATAAAAACATAACAAAATGATAATTATTTATGCGTCGAACATTGCAAAGATTGTGAAGCGGCCATTCAGCTTTCGAAGGAATCGGCGGATTGGGCGAGAGGGTTAGGTATTATTTAGGTATTATTTAGGTGGTTAGGAGGGGGTTAGTATTAGCATGTTATGAGATTAGGATTTTTTGAAATTTCCGACAGATTTTTTCAAGACCTCGCAAATGTTCGACAATAATTTAATCGAAAACTTTTGTAGAATAATCATCTTCAGACGAGGAAAAGAAAGAAAAAAAGTCCCTTTAAGTTCGAAAAAATTAAATGGTGGGTGGGAGTGAAATTAGTTATTATTCCAAGACATCTTCTCATCTCGTCTTTCTTAGTTTGGTAGTATGTCGTCGGTATGAATCAGATAGCTGAAAAGTCACTAGACTCGTCGAGACGAGACGAGGTGACTTGGAATAACGGAATACAAATTCGCGATCGTAATCGGTTAATGTTCTAGAATGCAGAGGTTTTCTGTAAAAGTTAAAGAGGTGTTGCCACTGTCCCATTCGTATGGCTATATTTCTTTAATAGGATCGTTGTAATGCAATTAATACAATTAAAATAATAACCACTGCGTATTTCACACACATGTATATATATATTTTTTACCAATAGTCACCCTAAGTGCTTTTAATGGCTTACGTTTTAAAAGTTTCGGCCTAACGTTGGAGACTGAAAATGGCGGTCCTGGATATGCCGACAATTTAGGCCATTTCGAGATTATCGATAATCTGACAACACGTTTCAGCCCGGATTGTTTTAATATGATCGAGAATACAAGCACCAATAACAAAAAGAGCGTAACAGTCATTTGGCGAGCGCCGTCAGGGCCGGGTAGTGGTTGTATTTTGATACGTGCGATGGTGTTGCAACATCGTGACGTCTGGTATATTGATGATGGCGGTCTTACGAGACGTATTTGTGAGGAAGTAGTCGATGATATAAGAAATCAAAACGCATGGACACGTAATGAAAGTTGTTGCGCCTGCGATGAGGCGCGATATGAGGTAAGATGGTGCATTTTTTATGTACTTGGGTGAAACCAGTCAACTCGTTTTTTAGGTAATTTTTGAAGGGGTTTGGTCGCGTAATCTGCATCCAAAGGATTTTCCAACTAACGCCTGGACTACCCGTTTTAGCGAGATTATAGGATCGGGACATTCAGCTAATTATCGTTTTTGGGAATACGGTGCACTTGCCAGCGATGGAATGCGTGAGTTTGGTGAGCATGGCTCTACGCGACTATTGGAACAAGAATTTGCTGATAATTTTAAAGTATTCGAGGAAATTCTGACGAATTGGTTGGACGATTGATAAAAAGATTACTATTTTCAATCGTTACAGAATGGCAATATTCGCACCATTATAAAAGCGCGTGGTCCAGCTTATCCCAATCTTAATGGTAAATCGATAGCTTCCGTACGTGTCGATCCCGCCCATTCTCTTTTGTCATTAGCTTCCAAAATAGAACCCTCACCCGATTGGATTGTGGGTATTTCGGGTTTAGAGCTTTGTCTGACGAATTGCACTTGGTTGGATCACAAAATTATAAATCTGTATCCCTGGGATTTGGGTACCGATGCTGGACCTTCTTATACAGTCAGTATGAGACATATGAGTCCAAATTTATTTTTAGTGATATAAATTTTACTTAACTCTCATTCACAGTCTGCCGACCAACCTCAAATACCTCCCGATGTAATACGTCGTTTAAGTTCGGATTATCCCAATGATCCAAGGTCACCCTTCTTCGATGTCACCGGAGCTCCAATGAAACCATTAGCAACCCTAACCATAGTAAAACAACGGATATATGAGCGCTTATGCTCCGATTATGAATGTATATTTTTTTGATATAATTCTTAACTACTTTTATATCGATTATATCTTAATGAAATTTTCTAGCAAACAATATAAATACTCCAAAAGAATGCCATACGCATCCTTGGACGCGATGGTCAGAATGTTCTGCAGAATGCGGTGAGGGGCGACAAATCCGCACGAGAGTCTATAAACAACCCCGTATAGCTAAAATAAGTAACTGTGATAACTTCATAACAAGAAAGCAAGAGACTTCTTGTGTGGGGGAAAAATGTAGTGATCCAGACGAGCCAAATTTCAACCGCAGATATGAAAGAGACCAAACTATAACAAATATAGGCTCAGACTCGGACTTGTCATGGTCTCATAATTCACACGGCGATAGGAGTTCAGCGTCATACAATAACGAATGTGAATTGGATGAATGGGGATTATGGAGCTCCTGCAACGAGACATGCGGTAAAGGATATATGATGCGTTTTCGCCGCTATAAAAATCATTACATGGAGCCAGAATGTCAGATGGTTAGAGATAATCAGCTTTAAAAATATATGTAATAATATTTAATTAAAACCTTCTTTATTTTATTATCATTTACAGAGAATGCCCCAAGTTCATTTAGTGGAGTATAAAAATTGCGTAAGTCGGGACTGCTCGAAGTGGTCCCAAGAGCCTGAATCACAGGATATTCGGACGGATTTCTATAGAAACGCTGAGATATATAATCCGGAAAGGAAAAATATAAATAACTTTATTCGCGAAAGTAAAAATGAATGGACACAACACGAAGAGTCCATTGAGAAGGAAGGTGAAGTAAATGCTAAACTATATGAAAAAGAATATAATGATTACTATGAAAATATGAACAAAAACATAAAGCAAGATGATCGCTTTGAAATCGAAAATTTGCATGCTATTAGAGATCAGGGTCAATACACTAATATTGATGCTAACCAAACGAGGAAGCCCTACAGGAGCCAAAATTATTATGAAAGCTCCTTTTCTGAATACCCGGAAAACGAAAATTTTAATAAAAACGACCACGAACCGCGACCATCTCGCTGGTTTTCTGATGCATTCAAAGGCAATGTTGAAAGCTTTTGCTTAAGACCGCTAAAGCTTTACCTCTGCAACAACAAAGCAAAAACGGCCAACTATTGGTTCTATAATTATTGCTCAAATGAATGTATGATATTCGCTGCGGGTGCCTGCGATAGAAATGAAAACAAATTCAATTCTTTGGAAGCATGCAGAATGGTTTGTGAGAAGGCAGTCAGACGAAGACAAATCCCGTTCCTCAATCAGATAGATAGTAATTGTCAAGTACTTGTAACTTAAAAGATAATAAATACCACATTAACTAATTTAAAATAGAATGAATTGTTGTTGTAATAATTAATTTCGTGGGTTGTCATGGACAGTAGGGAGATTGTATTAAAAGTTTTTCTTTGAAAACTTAGAATTTCTAATAAAATCAAATTAATGACTACAAACTTGAGAGTGAAAGTAGGCACTGAAGATGGCACATCGGCGAAACCAGTGTGTCTCCAAACCAAACTTGACAAGGGATGACGGAAACTCGTTCCAATACATTTTAACATCCAAACCTGTCGGAAATCTCAACGAATATCAACAGACCACAAACTTATTATATTATGATTAAGAAAAAAGTTTAGAAAAAACAACGCTCATTAATTATAATATGGATTTAAAAGCATTCAGCCCGCATAGTAATTATTTATTTTTAGCAAAACACACGCTTAATCCTGATTGTTTTTTGCTTATGAACATATACCAACAAACGTACTTCAATACAACTAAAATTATGGAAAAGGTCACAAATCGAACCAAATCACGCTCATTTATATCGGCGTCCACTTTACTGTCTGCCGAGTTCTTCGACGATGACATGAATAATGACGGTTGATAGGACAAATACGATTTTTTATAATATCCGGAAGACACTGAAGAGTATGAGCGCTTTTTCGGAGCAAGGGAGAAACCATTAGGCATTTTATTTATGTTTGATGCTGTTTGTCATGCTGAATTATTGGCATAATTATCATCACTGACAGATGTAGATGTCGATTGAACTGGAGCAATGCTAAATTTAATAACATTTCCCTTTGTTCGCTTTTGTACAATTTTTCCAATAATTTGTGGTTCCTGTACTGATGACTCAATAGTTTTAAAAATTTTCTCGCAGCTTGTCATGTCACTAGAGGTACCCTGTATTAAAACTCGTACCTCATGTTTCTTAGAGAGCCACTTGGCGATATGCTTTAAGCGCGCATTTAAATCGTGTTCATTAATCCTTGAGCCTAGAGTTAGAAGCTTTTCCGATTTGGTTTGTACGCTGGATAAAATATCAATATCAAAAACAGCATCTAATTTTTATATTCGTGGAGTACCTTTTCTCCTTAGCATTCGACTTTACCTCGCTAAGTTCCTCTGATAACATTTCGGCAGGAGTAATCATCCTTAAAATAGTTCGTAGTAACGATTAGCCATAGTCGGCGTTATGAGTCAGTGTTTTTAGACTTACTTATAAATTGGTCTCTGGGTTTTTGAATCTAGCTCTTTCAACTTCACCAAGTGCATATCACGGCGCCTAGCCAATTTTTGGGCCTCCTCTAGTGACATCACAGACAATGCTTGATTTTGTCCTATCAAGGTTATTTTAGGCGATGTCTTCATTTTCTTCTCTTTCATGGTTGAAGAATCAAGGCTTTGTGGCAAGGCACTGGTATCACCAAGAATTTTCTGTTGTAACGACGTATGCCAAACAGTAAGCTGTCGCGATAATTTGGAAGTAAAGTTGTGAGAAATATACAGTCCAGGCCCACATTCCATCGGATATCGCTTAATGGTTTTTAGCAGACCAACGAGGAATACTCTACTCATATTTAACGTATTTTAGCATATATCCCCGACTCCGGCACTTTAAGAAATTGCTCAATGTATTGTTTACACAATTTTTAATCCTGACAGAATTGAGCGAATGCAGCTGGTTGTCATTTTAATAAATTGGGCAAATTCACAATTGAACATAAAATTAAATTCTTAGATAGCTGTGTTCGCGAGATTTCGAGCACTAAGATAAAACGATTTTGGGCTTAAGACCAATTTGGACAAGTCACACAATTTTTTTTCGTATTTTTCCTGGTAAGTTCTCTTAGCCCTTACCCCAACAAGAAAAATGTCTGCCCTTCCATTAGGGCGTGTCTGAAGCCCCTGGAATTTTGAATTAGAACTATTTATATTTCTCAAACCGTTCCAGATACTTCAAGGTAGTTCAAGGTAGATAGTAGTGGTACCCCTAGAAAACTAGTTATAATGGTTGTTAAATAGGTATTTTATATATTAAATTTATATCAAATACGTTGTTATCGAAGTTTTTACCGTTTTCCAAATAAACGCAGTTTTCATTTTGTAGCATTAATTTTTTAGAGTAAATAATTTGTTCCAAAGAAAAATATATGATTAATGCGTATAAGTGTTCTAAAGCTAAAATAGCATTCTAAATTTTATTACAAAATTTATTTCATTAAAGCCGATGCAGTACTTACGATGAAAACCAGAGTACGGAATTGCTCGTTCATGAACTGCTCAGCTCACGAGCGCGAGCCGACTGAAATTTTTCATCGGCTCACAGCTCATGAGCGAGAGCCAACAAAAATTCTTTTCAGCTCACGCTCATGAGCTATGAGCAAATCAGATAACTCGCGCTCGTGAGCGGTGAGCCGAAAAAGAATTTCAGCCAGCTCGCGCTCGTGACCTGTGCAACATCGTTCAGCTCACAGCTCAGAGCGTGAGATGAAAGTGCAGCTTATGTACGCTCGTGAGCAGACTGAAGAAATAGTATGTATTGGTAGGTGTTGATATGCAAAATAGCAATTCGTTAACTGTGGGCGCTGGGAAGTGGGTGGTGATAACCTAAGTGTTCACAAAAGGGTTTTTAAGCCAAATTTTTTTATTGCGCCAATAGATATCAAATGTAATGAAACAGATGGAATATGGTGGCAGATGGGCGTGGACACTGGACAAAGGAGCGTTTTTTACAAAAAAATTACCTTGCGCTAATCGGTAGCAAATATCGAGAAACGGATTTAGAACATGGTGGGAGGGCGTGGAAAATAAAAAGGGGCGGAAGGCCACGCCCACTTCAGATAATCTTCCAAATTCGTTTCTCGATATTTGCTATCGATTAGCTCAAAGTAATTTTTTGTAAAAAACGCTCCTTACGCCCCTTTTTAGTGCCCACGCCCACCTCAGACCATCTTCCAAATCCGTTTCTCGATATTTGCTATCGATTAGCGCAAAGTAATTTTTTGTAAAAAAACCGTGATTGCCGTGATGGTTACGGTGATGTTGGTAGCTAAGTATTAATTGACTTTAACCATAGAGTAAGAAATAACAAGAGTCCGAATCTGGTACAAGCAAAATTTTATATGGAGGGTCCAATAACGGACTCCCTTTTTACTCATTCCTGAGTGTTTTTGGTTATTAGTCTCTTTTCTTCCGCTCATTTCTGTTTTTGCACTGACTCTCGGAGACTTTATTTTGCGCTGCCGTTGTTTTGTTTTTGTAACGAAAACGGTTCGACAACGATATGTGAGCATGCGTTGTCCGCTTTGGATGCCATGCCTGTTTGTATATTTTTGTATACAACGCGAAGGAAATTTTGCGTACTTGAGTCGTTTGTATGTACAATTGGTGCTCAAGCAAACGCAACGACAAATCATTGTTTGGGTAAGAGAGAAAGTACTTGATCCACTTAAAAAAATTAAATAAATATTTTTTAAAGTTCATTTTGTGAAAACTATGGGGTTTTATTCGCCTTTATTAACTTAAAAATGATTTTCAAAAGATACCCCCATTTTCCCTCCAAATTTTGCCAATTGATTGATCTACGTTAGGAAATTTAAAGAATTGCATTGCTTTTACAACGACGAAATCATAGATATGAGGCAATGCAGCGCACATCATACTTCTGAAAAAAATCAGCTATTTGTGTTTTCAAATTTCAAGGACTCCAACTCCGCCCCGTGGGAGGGAAGTAATTTGTTTGCTTGTTAGGATCAGGGGCGAGACTGCTAAGAAAAGTTAGAGTGACTTATTTAAATTCAACCTGGTCATGACTTTGATTTTGTTTGAAGTTTATAATATTAACGCATATGCGGAGATAATCCATTCAAATAAATTAGCTTAGGGTCGTGTTAATATAAGTATTGCATATCTGTTTATTTGTATTCATAAAATCAAAATTATCGAAAAACACTTCTTTCTTCTACATTATATATGTTCCAAGATGGAGGTTATATAGTAAAATCATACTGGTAATATCATACAGACTTTAAAGCAATGTTCATTTGTGTTTTCTCGTTATTAGATACAAAAAACTACAACAGAAATGAGAATTTTATTATAAATTAAATTAAGATTAAAGCTATTGTAATATTTAAGAATCACAACTTTTAAGGAAGTAAAAATAATGCGCAAAAAACGAATAAGCTACTTAAAATAATTAACTATTGATATAGAACCAGATAAAGTAATAAATTATTTATTAACCAGATGTATATATATATATATATATATATATATATATATATATATATATATATATATATATATATATATATATATATATATATATATATATATATATATATATATATATATATATATATATATATATATATATATATATATATATATATATATATATATATATATATATATATATATATATATATATATATATATATATATATATATATATATATATATATATATATATATATATATATATATATATATATATATATATATATATATATATATATATATATATATATATATATATATATATATATATATATATATATATATATATATATATATATATATATATATATATATATATATATATATATATATATATATATATATATATATATATATATATATATATATATATATATATATATATATATATATATATATATATATATATATATATATATATATATATATATATATATATATATATATATATATATATATATATATATATATATATATATATATATATATATATATATATATATATATATATATATATATATATATATATATATATATATATATATATATATATATATATATATATATATATATATATATATATATATATATATATATATATATATATATATATATATATATATATATATATATATATATATATATATATATATATATATATATATATATATATATATATATATATATATATATATATATATATATATATATATATATATATATATATATATATATATATATATATATATATATATATATATATATATATATATATATATATAAATGTTTATATTTGTATATTCTAATTTTGGCATGAGTTTAATGCGTACCATACCATATGTAGTTCTCTACATAATGTTATTAACTAAATTTATTTGTCATTAAAATATCTTTCTCTAAAGAATGACATTAACAAAAAAACAAGCAAATGAAAAAATTAAATTATGAAATAAAATAAGTATTTTCTATATTTAGTCAAAATTAACTGCTGTTTTTTGAGAAAATATTGCTCATACGCGGTTGATACATTTAAGGAAAACATGGCCAGCTGCAAAATACTTCGTAACAAAAGAAGATAAAAATCTAATTTCGTAATTAATTAAAATTTGAAATGGCTTACACATTTATTTGCCCAAATTTTAGCAAATTTACTATTTACCTTTTTAATTACTTTCATCACACATGCACGGTTACCAGCTGTAACCCAATATATTAAAGCCAGTTTCACGTGATGATAGCCCCTCATTAAAAAGGCCATGGAGTTAATAAACGCGATCTGTTAGATCGTGAACTAAAACTGAAAGCTCTTAACGAACTCTTGAAAAAAGTCATTCGCAAACCAAAATGACATAAGGAATGATCGATTTTCAGAATGTGGTTATTGAACTACAGCAAATATAATTGTGGTTGTTAGTTAATTTTAGTAATATATAAATAAATATTTAAGCATTTTTTCTAAATGCGTTTGCAATATATAGTTAGTATATACGCTCCAAAATTAAAATATGCCATCAAATACACATTTTGGGTTTAAATCTATCTAAATAAAATTACATACATAATTTCTGCTCCTTGTCTCCTTCCTTCCTACCATTCTCCTTTACACTCTTTGAATTTCAAACAATTTTACTTCGGTGTCATACCAAATGGCCGGTTCCACATTTCTCAAATAAATTACGCCCCAAATATAGGTTCGGAACCATGCCGTGGTACCAGCATTTGCTTGATATTTACGAATTAGGATTGGGTGGGGAACTGGTAATAGGCCAACCAATGTTCCGTGCTGCAAAAACTTTAGAATTTCCGATTCATCAGTAAGACCTTTATCGATGCATATTTTCTCCACCTGTGGCACCAGAACTTGTAGCAAACGCATTATGGTCTGTAATGGTAATTTTGAACGCCATGAAACAATCCACTCGGTACTCGGTGTCCAACGCTTTTCTGGTATTGGCGATGGTACCATACGTATGCTGCTGCGATGTGAAATACTGACACGTGACTGATTCTCTGTCGGGGATGAAGAAGAGTTCAATATTGAAACAGTTCCGGTTGGAGATTTTGGGGTTTGCGGCGTCTTTGGCGTTTGCTTAGTATCCGGTCTGGTAGTATGTGATTGAGTTGAAGAGAAATTTGGTGTAATAGAATCTTGGTGTAACGTTGTCGTTCGTGTATCGACGGTATGCTGAGCTATATCGGAAGAACCATCAATGATGGGACTTTCACCAGCGCTCATATGTGCTGGTTCTTTTTCCGTCATTTGGTTAATACCGGGTGTATCTAGTAATGATGCTTTTAAAGTACCGGGCTCAGCAGGCATTGCTGTAATCGCACCCTCCATTTGATCCTCATCACTTTTTATATCAGACTCCATTTCGGAATCGAATTCTACTTCATCGATCGCATCATCCATACCAGCGCTTGACGGAAAGCTATTCGTCGCTGTAGCAGCAGCAGCAGCAGCAACTTTATGCTGAGACACATGAGGAAAGTTAAGTTTTCCTATTTTACGACCACTAAGACATTTAGCAACCCCGTTCATATCTGAAGGTATATTTGCCATGGCGTGGAACACATGACGTTTCCGAATTATTGTATAAACCAGGTTGGAGTTACCATCGAACTGATACTGAATAATATTGTTGAAGATTTCTAGTAAAAAGAAAACCAAATGGTGATTCGAAGGCGCTGATAACAAAAACCAAGGAGTACTAAAAGCCTCTAATAGATGTAACAATTTAACACTTGCAACCATAGAAAGTGTCTTCAGATAGGGCGACACATTGACGAGTATAGTTAACAAACAATCAAACAACGGCTGCAGACGCTGGTGACCCGTGGCTATAATTTTGTGAAAAACAGTGATTAACAAGTCGGCGTGTGTACCGGTAAATACTGGAATATCCATGGGCACAGTGGCAGTGTATGGTTTATTAAGTCTTACACCGAAATTACGTTCACCTGCAAATGCAATCAAAGATTTATTATGAATTCACTTAAAACAGCACTATCATACCTGATAACAATAGCAAAATGAAAACGCCAATGTGCATGAGACCCACACGTGACTGATCAGCACGAGAATAATTCAAATGGTAAAGGATTGGAATTAGAATGTCAAGAACATCTGAGCTCTTTAGAACAAAATAAAGGAATTTTTTATTGTAATCGCAGATTTTCCAGAAAAGGATTAACAGCTCCTGATGGCAGTGGAGGCGTTTTGTCGAATTGGGTAAATAGTTCTGCACCAGTGGGTTGTTCAACAGGCGCGTGATGCCCTTAAGAATGAAATGAAAATCTTCATCACGATGAACACGCGACAAGTAATTAATAAAAAGATTATCGCCGAAGCCGTCATCGTATGAAGATATTCCTGAAGAACGATTCAGTCCAGATGAAGTCGATTGTGAAAAAGGTAAGGATTGCATTGAACGATGTAAATCTTGCTGTTGATGCTGATGATGGTTATTATGGACTACCATGTCGTGATCCAGAGTAACAATTAAGATCTGTAAACACGCTTCTACCAACGGCTCACTCGTGTCAACGAACAGCAAATGATTGTAGGGTACTCCGAAGCCTACTGGATCATAGCTGCAAACTGTATTCAAGAACGAAGTAAATAATGGAAGAGCATGTCTATTCTCGGCTGAAGTAAAGTAAGCTATCCATTTATTTGGTAGGTCCGTGTGCTGTGGTCCGCGATACATGGGTTCCGAAAAGCAGGTTAACAGAAGTTTCAGCAATTCTGTTCGTCTTCGTTCCATCTGAGCCGTCTTAGGTGGTGATTGGGCAAAACCGACACCTGCCTCCCAGATATATTCACAGCTATCAATATTAGCTAATTCCTCAGCTTTGTCAGGGCCAGCCCGTCGTGTAGCTGTAACCGTGAAATCAGGAGAAAAAAGTAGATCGCAAACTGCATTCAATAGTGACTGCGCCAGTGGCAGTTCCTGCTGAGAACATGAACTGAATTGCTCACTTTCTTCCCCAACTCCAAGTGAATGACTGGATTGACATTTTGAATTCTTTTGCTGTGGTAAGCTACTCCAGAAGAAATCTCGCCAGTTCTCATCCTCGAAAATGTATGGCAAAATACGTATAAGCAACCGAACGCAGTTGAGAACACACTGCTGGTCCGCTTGGGTTCGACAGCTGTTATCAACAGCATTGGCCAAACGTTCGACTGCTTTGTAGGATAATGTTGCTAAATTGGCAGGGTTGTCTGTCCGTAAATTACGTATTTCATTCGCAGTCACCAGAGCGAATACGTCATCCAGACTTGTCTGATGGCCATACCAGAATTGGTCCCAAAATGTTTCATCGCCCGAGTCAATTTTCTGATTTTTAGTAGTTAATTGAACAACAGCCTTACGGAAGTTCAATTTCGAATCAGAATTCCCCATTGCGACCCACTCAGGGAATAAGAAATATTCAGACTTAACGATAGATCAAATTTCGATATCGATTTTTCTTCCTCAATACTTGTGTCCAGCTGTTGACGGTCAACGTATCAAAAAAATTCGGCTGTCACCATTTACCACCAATTGTCAAATTCGACACATGTAATTCCAGAACCGGCTTCATCAAATTTATTTTAATTTAGAATTATTATTTAAATTAGAATTTTTTTATAAACAGAAATTATCCAACAGATTAGTAATAGCACGAACACATCTACCTGAGTAGCTGATGGAAAACTAAAGAAAGGTAAAAATTTCATCTCATTTGCAACGACATTTCCATTTCTAATTTGATTCGTAGTATCCTGCCTGCCTTCCTCTCGATATATGAAATATAAATTGAACTGAAAATGTTAACTTTTATCGCAATAGTCACACATTGTATGTGTGTATGAGAGTCCCATATGCTCACCCCTGCTTTGGGAGATTTCATTGTGTTCATATTAGTGAAAGCAAACTTGACAAGGTTTTAGTCTTATTAGTACACTAAATGTTCTGAAGGAATTTGCTTTATATAGCGATGGATATACTTTTTATGAGAAATTTTGAAATAAATTACTCTTATTTGAAAAAATTAAACTGCATATATTATACTAGGCAAATGTACTATCCCGTTTTACATTAAACAGTGGATTTTAAAGACTGAGGAGGTCACCACCACTTATGCCGATATTGTAATCAAACGGTCGAAGTAGGTTTTCCTTTCGATTATATGAAAATATCCCAAATATAATTGTTCGGAGCCATCGTATGTTTTCTACATATGAAAGATGTGTAATCGGCCTTAAATTGTAATCTAATTCGCGTTGTTATCTCCACGCATATGTTTCATCGAAGTAGCAATTGTCAGAAGTGATTAAAGAAACGTCATCATTTATTTTTCGATCCAGGAAGATTAAGGAATTTGAGAGAAAATTTTGAAATCTTGGAAAAAATTGAATGTAGTTTGTAAAATGACAATTTAAATCGTGTAAACGAATCACAGCAGCAGAAGGAAGGAATATCAATACGTTCCCATCCAGGAAGCTGTTAACAAATACATTATTACACAAATATTTCTCAGCCTTGTCCTCAGCAGTGAACGGTATATACCCTGAACAATTAGTGAAATGTCGCTGCCGGGAAATGGAATTTTTGTGGTGCGAGGTGAGATGTCGACCCTGTTGACAGCGATGCGTCGGGGCTCACGATGGAATTCTACAGCAGTCCTGGTATGACTCCCAAAAGTAGGCTTAGTTGTAGATATTGTTAATGTCAAATACAATCCGTAGGATGATGAAAAAGAGCCACTGCTGAAATTATTTATCGACCTTAAGAATGTGCTTAATCGTGTTGAAGATTTGCGATTAATCGATCCCAGCGAGTTTGTGACGCCTTTTTTGGAAGTTATTCGTACAGATGAAACAACAGGCGTGGTCACCAGTTTAGCTCTTGCAGCTATCAATAAATTCCTGTTGTATGGATTAATTGGTAATTAGAAAATAGTTTGTAATCTATAAATAGCTTGTAAATATTAATTAAGTTAACGCGGCTTGAAAACAAATTACGTGTCTGTAAAATTTTCGAATCCAATACACTTATGCATGTGTATGTGTGTTTGTTGTGTGCGTGCGCCCATATGCGTGGTTGTGTGTAGTGCAAGATATGTGGATTGTATATGCTACTGGTAGTGAAACCGAACAGGGACATAATAGCACCGGCCTTGTTCTTTGTGAAGAATTGTCTTGTTCGTAGCTGTTTCTTAGGAAATATTGGAGCTAAAATTTTAATTAAAGCTTTATTTAAAGCTTCCTTTTATATTCTAAAAGACCGCAAATTTCCCTTTTACAGATCCCATGTCACCGAATCTTGCTGTTACTGTGGAGAATATTGTTGACGCTGTCACTCACGCCCGTTTTATGGGTACTGATCAATCCTCGGACGGGGTTACCCTTTTTCGAGTTGTTCAGGTCCTGCACACGTTAATGCGTAGTCCTGAGGGAAACGCACTCTCTAATGAAGCAGTTTGCGAAATTATGCTAAGCTGTTTTAAAATTTGTTTTGAGCCTCGTCTTAACGAATTGCTGCGCCGTTCAGCTGAGCAGGCTCTTAAGGACATGGTGCTATTGCTATTTATGCGTTTGCCTCAATTTTCTGAAGAAAATAGTGATGCTAGTTTGTTGAAAAAATTTCAATTAATGGCAGCTTCCATCGATCAAGATAAAAAAAGTCGCAAGAAATTAGCGAAAAATCAAATTTCCTCAACACACAAAAACTGCCAACGTGAAGTGAATGTGAAACGAGCACAAGAAGATGAGGATGCCAAGATAATTGCTGGTACATCAGGGTCCACTGTAACCACAACCGATGACAATCTTAGCCCAAATATGACATTGAGTGCAGGGGCACAAATAAAAAACCCTCCTTTGGCAACCACGCCGGCGACACCAGCAGGCAATATACTTGATATGCAAGGTAAAATATCTCAAACGCCTACGACCAGCCAACTCGCCACGACCACTACTAATATAGGTGGGCCAACTGCTATCGCAGTTCCTGGCCGCTCCGAGCAAAAACAGGTGATCGCATCAGCAAAAAATCCAGAACTTTCTGAGGTCCATAATATAGAGGAAGAAGTTTCTGGCGTCGCCGCCGAAGTTGTAGAGGAGTCAAGACCTACATCGGCTACTTCAGCCATGGGCGATGGTAGTAGTGAATACATCAATTCAGTGGGTGTACGTTTCACACATCATAGTAACGGTATTACTGAAGGTTCTAATGAGATGACTTCACTTTTGCCCTATGGTCTGCCCTGTGTACAAGAGCTCTTTCGTTTCTTAATTCTTCTCTGTAATCCTCTGGATAAACAAAACACGGATACAATGATGCACATGGGTTTAAGTTTGCTTACAGTGGCTTTTGAAGTCGGAGCTGATAACATTGGGAAATTCGAGATGTTATTGGAATTAGTTAAGGATGATCTATGCCGAAATCTCATTGCGGTAATCTTTAATATACGTTCATATTTACAAATTAATATAATGATTATTTTTCAATCAGTTACTGAGCTCGGAACGCTTGACTATTTTCGCAGCGGATTTGCAACTTTGTTTTCTACTCTTTGAATCACTTCGTGGCCACTTGAAATTTCAATTAGAAGCCTATATAAAAAAGCTCTCTGAAATTATTGCCAACGACAATCCGAAGACGCCTTATGAAATACGCGAGCTTTCTTTAGATAATTTATTACAGCTATTTCGTATTCCAGGATTTGTCGCGGAACTTTATATAAATTACGATTGCGATTTATATTCCTCGGATATCCTGGAAAATACAACGAAATTGTTATCTAAATTTACTTTATCAGCCACAAGTGCCGTCTATGGTACCCATATTTTGGCGATCGATGCTATAATCTCAATAATCGATGGCATTGAACAACATTGTCTTGCTGCGAAATCCGTTGCTGGTAAGGAGGCCTCGCTGGCACTTACGTCAGCCTCAAACTCACGTCATTCACGGCACAGCTCAGGATTAGAAGGAATCATAATTGATTCTGGAAATAACAATACCGAAAACAAATGTGCAGTTGAGAATATTTCAAAGTATCTTCAGAGTACCTCGGTTCGTTCACGTCTTTGCCATTCCACCGATTTCGGTTCAGTATCCCGAGAGCAACTGGCTGAGATTAAGCGGAAAAAATGTATCCTTGCACAAGGCACGGAATTATTTAATCAACGTCCCGAAAAGGGAATTCAATATTTACAGGAAAATGGTATTCTGAAGGAGACTCTGGACCCCATGGAAGTAGCATTATTTTTGCGAGAAAATCCAGGCTTGGATAAAAAAATGGTGGGTGAATACATCTCGAAGAAAAAAAATGTAGATTCCAAGATTCTAAAAAATTTTGTGGAGAGTTTTGACTTTTCGGGGTTACGAGTAGATCAAGCTTTACGTCTCTATTTGGAGACATTCCGCTTATCTGGTGAGGCTCAACTGATTTTTCTAGTGCTCGAACATTTTGCAGATCATTGGCATGTGAGTCGCTAATACAGTTATAAAACTTTATAAGTTAAAAAAATGTGAATAATTATTTAGAAACAAAATGGGGAACCATTTGCTGATACCGATGCTCCTTTTCAACTGGCGTATGCAATAATTATGTTAAATGTGGATCAACATAATTGCAATGCAAGGAGATTAAATGTTCCAATGACTGCCGAAGACTTTGTGAGGAATTTACGCGGTCTCAATGGCGGTGGCGATTTTGATCAGGAAATGCTTCTGGCAATATTTAATGCCATTAAGTGAGTCTCTTTTAAAAATAATAAAATAAAAGTCAGAAGAAAAGGGTATTTATGAAGTATATTTCGCCATAATAAAGCAGAACTGTATTAGAAAATGTTCTAAAAGCTAATTTTGTTGGTCCATTTCCAGAAATGAGGAAATCATTATGCCGGCTGAACAAACGGGTCTGGTTCGTGAAAACTACCTCTGGAAAGTTCTGCTACGTCGAGGTCGCACAAGAGATGGCATTTTCAATTATGTCGATGATTTTTCTTACGATCTAGAAATATTTCAAATTATTTGGGGTGCTTCATTGAGCGCCTTAAGCTTTATGTTTGATAAAAGCAATGAAAACGGATATCAGCGAACATTAACCGGTAAGTATTATCAATTCTAATTAAAATTTATCACGTGACTTTGTCATAAAGACGTACGAGAAGAACATCATCAACACTTTGTTGTGTTTTCGTTCGTTTTGACCCCAAAAAAGGCACGATTGGCGTATGTACTACCGAGACTATGACATGACAGGGCAATAAGAACGAATAAAAAAAGCTTTTTAGTATTTCCAGGCGATTCATATCCTAAATCATTTCAATTATTTTTTTGTTATAAATATCATAGAATAGAAAAATATGTATTATAATAAAATTACATATATTCGCAGGTTTTAGGAAGAGCGCAGCTGTGTCAGCCCATTATAACCTTTATTCTGATTTTGATGCTCTCATTCTGACTCTTTGTAAGTTTACAACATTGCTGAACACGATACAAGTCGATGGTGCCTCAGTACCACCGCACAGTGAAATCGGACAGGCCGTTAATTTTGGTTTAAATCCAAAAGCGCAAGCCGCGCTCAAGACTGTATTTGGACTCGTTCATGAATACGGTGACTCCTTGCGCGAAGGTTGGAAAAGTATTCTCGATGTACATCTGCAACTTTTTCGTCTAAAGCTATTGCCAAAGTCGCTGATGGAGGTGGAGGATTTTTGCGAACCGAATGGAAAAGTGATGTTGATAGTCGAGAAGCCCGTTCAGAAACAAGAGGCTGGATTATTCTCCAGTCTATACTCGTATCTGTCTTCAGAAGGGCAACGTGAGCCGTCTTATGAAGAACAAGAGTTTATAAAGATCGGCAGGAAATGCATTAAAGAATGCCAACTAGATCAAATAATACAAGAATCGAAATTCATTCAACTAGAGTCGCTGAAAGAGTTGCTCAAGACAATTTTGGAAGCAATAAAAGCTCCTACTGCTCACAAATCAGTTGGTCTTCCTTACGCGGAGGATGTTGTTGTTTTCTGGATGGAATTTCTTGTTAAAATTGTGATACATAATCGTGATCGAATGACAGCCCCTTGGCCAAACATACGCGATCACATGTATTTGCTGGTGATGGGCAGCGCAGCCTGCGGTTATGATTATTTGCTAAATCGCAGCATTGTAGCCGTGTTGAAGCTTGCCATTTATCTAATGCGAAATGAGGAATTATGTCCAATGGTTTTACAATCATTGAAGATGTTACTCAAACTCAAATCGAGTATACTCTTGCGCATATCCAAGCAGATATCTACAGGCATTTATGAGCTTCTGAAGACTTCAGCCCAAAATATACACACCGAAGAGGACTGGCAAATCATTTTTACAATTTTGGAATGTGTTGGAGCTGGTGCAATTCCTCCCGATTTTGATGATTCTACAATACCAATTTTAAAATGCACTAAATCTGACGGTGCCTTGAGTGGTGAAGAAAATTCCGCTCTTTCCGATCGTGGCTATACCTCGGACTCTGAGCTGACCGATAAACAGCAACAAGTGATGTTTCGAACAGTCTCAAATACAAGTAGTCCTTTCATTCCTTCCACTCCTACGACAGAGAATTGGATCTTGGTGAACAGAGATACAGATCTTACGGTGCATTCCCGGTAAGAAATTCGATCAGTGAATTACGAACATATCGTAACCTTTATTTATCCTTCAAAATAGGCCGCAATCACCTCCGTCAGGCTTAGGTCAGACGAATTCCTTGCTAGCATATAATTGTCAGCTGATAGAGCACTCACCATATGCTCTTTTCAAGTGCTGGGATTCCCTCGTGTTCATCGTACGAAATGTAGCTCATATTACGCCCTATAATTTCGAGTCCTGTGTCCGCTGTATACGAACATTTGTCGAAGCTTGTCGAGATGGTGGCTTGCGGCAGCGTCGTAAATTTGAAGCAGCTACCAAGGCTCCGAGTCAAAAGCGGAGACCCCATATTAAACGAAGCAATCGCGAACCTCAAAGTAAATCTGTAGATACCTTGGGTTCGGTGCAGGCGGATCCCGAGATAGAAGACCTCGCCCAGCGTTACGAAACACTCTCTATACAATTGCTTGATCTGATGTACACTTTATATACACGAACAGCACAGATTTTCCGCTGGTGGGCCGAAGAGGATTCTTCGATGCCGCATTGTTCATCATTATGGGCGCAAGGTTGGTGCCCCTTACTGCAAGGTATTGCCCGTTTGGCCATGGATCGTCGACGTGAAGTTCGCACTTATGCAATTTCATGTCTGCAACAGCGTGCACTGCTTGTTCATGATTTACAATCTCTCTCCGGTTCAGAATGGGCCTCCTGCTTTAGGCAGGTGCTTTTCCCTTTACTTAATGAACTGTTACCCGAGAGTCCTTCAATTGCTTATCTGGATATAGTATTGTTGGAAGAATCACGCATTCGGACCGCCACTATCATGTCTAAGGTATTTCTGCATCATTTAACACCATTAATCGAACTGGGGCCATTGTTTAACGAACTTTGGATCGATATATTGGATTATATTGATAAATTTATGAAAGTCGGCTCAGATATGTTGTCCGAGCAAATGCAAGAGATACTTAAAAATATGCTTTTGGTTATGCATTCGGTGCGAATATTCCACAATAGCGAAGGTACCCTACATTCTCCTTTATGGGAACTAACATGGAATCGCATTGGAGAGTTTTTGCCAAACCTCAAGAATGAATTATTTTGTATAGAAGGTAAGAGATTACTGATGGAGATTTTCCACTGTGGCATTTCAATAGTTCGTTTCATAGTATTTTATGATATTTTATAATAATATTGATAACTTTTAGTTATGAGGATTAATATTATAGGTTTTTGCGGGTCAATCGAAATAAAAAAATACTTTTGTAATTTTCTTAACATTTTTAGAAGTTGGTTTAAAATTAATTGTCAAGGTCAAGCTAATAATTCTTTCTGTATTCGTACAGGGAATTCTTACGATTGTGCCTGTGCCAATATTACGAACATTACCAATCAAGATCCCAATCTTAATTACTTCCAATACGAATGCAGCCTCAAAAAATCCTCAAATGGTCAAGAATATTTAGAAAGCAAAGCAAATAGATTGCTCCTACCCAGAGCTAATTTAAATACGAAGTCAAAAAATTTTGAGAAAATTATGAAAATGAAATATGGTCTACTAAAAAAGAGAGCTTTTTTAAAATAGACATTTTCAAATCCCATAAAGAAAACGGCAAACCAAACAAAGTGTTCATAAGTTTAGAATTTTTGATTGTTTTCGAAAATACTTTGGAATTAATTCAAATATTTTTTTAATTCATATTTTATAGAAAAACAAAAACATATTATATCAGAAGGAATTGAAAATAAAATGATCGCATTATCGGAAGCAAACATTTCACCATTACAACAACAACAACAACAATACCACCACCAGCAACAACAACACACAAACTTAACTGAAGTAAACGTTGTGCGGACTCCTATACCTTCACCAATGGAATCATCGCGTCAAAGCATTATTCTACAACCGCCGAAGATTGGGGCATTGCAAGGGAAATCATTTGCTTTGGGACAGGTTAATGAATTGAAATTAATTTAGAATTTTAGAAATAATGGGAATATTACAAAATACATTTTATCCTTCGTTCTATCTCCCTTTTTTCGAAATAGTTTTCATTGTCGCAACCAGCGCCTCTATTGATACCGCTGGATTCACGGCAATCCCATTCACAATCTTGCGAATCGATAATGTCGTCTCTTCCAAAGGAACTGAGCTGTTCACAGACCGCAAATTTAATACAATCTAAAACAGAATTGGCGGTGCCTGAAAGAAGTATTTCAAGTGAAGTAGCTATGACTACGGCTGTATTCAAATCACCAGATTTACTAAATGATGCTTCTAAATATGATACTAATATCGCTATGATTGCTATGGAGAATGAAACATCTATTGCCGATTCAATTGCTGGGAAAGTAAATGCTTGTACTTCCAGTCGAGATAATGAATATTCTATGGAAATATCGATAAATGGAGCATGTGATCCGCTCTTAAACGCGGCGAAACAAGCTAACGTGGACTCAGAACAAGACCCAAAAAGTCAGCCCCATCAAAATCAACAACAACAGCAGCAGCATATACATCTGCAGCAACAACAAGAGGAGCAACAACACCAATATCAGCAGCAGCAACAAAAACCCCAAAATGAGGATATGCTTACTCATAGCACCAGTCCCACCTCAGTTTTATCTCCACCAATGGAAGATAGCGCAACAGATGCAACATCAGCTATTCAACCAGTAGTACCAATTAGTCACTTAATTGCCGGTAATCAATACCCATCACTGTCTAATAAACCACACCCTGCGATTGTTCACAGTTTCACGCCTATTTATATACCGCAGTCCTCAAAAACGCAGCCCCGGCAGAATGAAACTGATATTTTTCATGAATATGTACAAAATCCATACAATTTAACACTTCAGGAGCAATTGGGACACCAGCAACAACAACAACAGCAACAACAGAAACAGCTTCAACAGCAACAACACAAGCCACAAGAAGATCTTGTTCGACCTCAAGAGTTATCGTCACAACAATTAAATGTTTCCGAGCAAGCATCAATTTTAATGCAATCACCAGCAAATTATTTTGCGACGAATATTGATCCCAATACTATACCACCGGGATCAGAGCTACTCTACGGTCAATTTTAAGGTCACACATAATTTGCAGATATCAATAAGATTTATCTGTTCCCTGAAGTCTTCTGATATCAGTGAACAAAGGCATTACATTACGTTTTGGAAAGGACAATCGCTTGTTCGGAATTTGGCGAAGTTTTGAATTGCTCAAATGTTATCGATCTGTCTCGCATATTTTGTTTTCTCTGATCAAAAATTGGAAAATTTTAAATTCAAGGTTTCAAACGATTTGTTTCAGCTTACATTCCAAAATTCTTGTTATACATTAATAGCATTTTTTAAAATAGTTTGATCATTGAATTTCCTTGAAATTTAACACAATGTTATTTTATTAAATTGATCATATCTCGTATATATCGTTCGAGAGCTTCCTAATATACGAGAATCATTAAAGAAGTAAAAGCCAATGGTAAATGGGATTATTTGGATTTGTCCACCAACCATGGATCGACATTAGTGGCTTACATTGCAAATAAATATTCCATTTTATTGCAAATTGCCACATTTTGTTAATTGATTCTTAGTGATTTTGTTGTTAAGAAAATAATATGTAATGCAGCAAAGGTTTCTTCGTAAAGCAATCACTTATTCTCGTTTTCTATTCCTTTAAAAAACACTCGCCCTTTGTAGATCTTTAAGATTAGTTTACCGTGAGTTATTGTAGAATAAATATTGAACTACTGGAAAAATACGTTTATCGAAGAAATTCTTGTATATAAATGAAATTGGTATTACGCCATAAAATTGTGAGCTTAAAAAGCTCCTCAAAATGTATGTAAAGAAATGGTTTTTTAAGAAGCTTTTGTGTACAATAGCGATGGAGTGTATAAGTAAAATAATTAACAAAATAATGGCAATATGATATCATTGATGAAAGTCGGATTGTTTTACTTATTTTTGGATTTTTGGTTGCGTATACAGCTGTTTAGTTGGCTTCTCATTATCTTCGAAAATAATTCCGCAATAGAAAACCCACTGCCATTGCCACATAGCATACTTAAGGCCAATAATATCCTTAGATATCGGAATATCTTGGTTCTCTACATGAATATCTGAACGGAGTTGTGGAATTTCAGATGATACCATACCGCACCGCTTTGCTGTGAAACACTATGCATAAATGCGACGCTGATTTGGACATTAGTTCCCAGAGATCCGATTGCAAATGCCGGTTGCAAATGGTCCTTCACTCTTCATAATAAGCAATGTATTCATATTTGTTGTTCAAACTTCCGTCATGCCATGAATTTGTGCACGCATTCGCTATGAGTACAATTTATCGAAAACTATGAGGAATCAAATCGACGTATTGATAGAAGTAAGCGACATGATCAGGCGCCATTATAGAACCACCAGAAACGGAATTAAAATAGCCGCGTGTCGCGGTGGCCAAAAATCAAGTAAGTAAGAAAATAAAAAAATAGTAAGAGTGTCGAAGGCAGTACAAATTTCAACCTCTTGATTTGGTGAAGGTAGTTAAAGCGGGAAATAGGATAAATCTGAATAATAATCAGACCCAAACCGGGGGTACTGAAAGTATAAAAAATATAGAAACCACGATATATATCCGCAACGACTGGCACATGAATTCGAAAGTTTTGATAGAATAGCTAGCGAAGGCAAACGTGTATTAAATAGGTATTAAATCGGAGTGCGATTAATGTCTTTATGGTCTGATTTTGAAACATCAACCGTATTGTTGATTTGGTTGCGAAAATACACCGCTTTATCGCTGCGTGACAATAAAAATCGTTTTTATCTTACGCACGAATTCGAAATATAATATATTTCATGTTCCGTGGTGATCTGATTATCCTCTTGTCCGCTATTACGTATGTATTGATGTAGGAATCAGTTCGTTAGTAATAGCCAGATTTTCATTTACTTTGAAAACATTCTGTCCGTCTTGCAGTGCGAGCGTTTCAAATTCGTAGCCCATTAAATTTTTGATTCTATCTGGAAAGAAATTCGATATATTCAATCAGTTCTGAAAGCAGTGTATGGAAATAGACTTCGCATTGATAATTCCCGAAAATTTTACTTACTATTTTAATTTACTAAGCTTTCGAAAGAACATTAATGCAAGAGATACAATTATCGAGGATAAGTCGTAATAATGATGTCAAAATATTGTTTTTGTCTCTAAACTGACTCCTAACAATTGTGACACAAATTCAGATTTCGTACCAGAGGTCCGTGGAGGACCGTCAAGGCCAGATTATTATTGGTCAACAAATTTCTTAAAATGCTTATTAATTTTTAAGTATTTTATTGACACTTAACCAATCTTGAAGGAGTTATAAGTGAGGGTAAATGAGTGGATAATTTTGAAATATGTTGAGTTTGACTTTTAACTAATTTTGAAAGTTTTTGAGTCATTTCTGTCTTATTCAATCTTATTGAAGTGTTTTTTTTCTGATTGAAATGCTTTATTGAATCTTAATCTCTTGAACATTGTATTGCTGTATTCTTTACAATATAATAATTATCCTGGCTTAGAGTGGGAGTTATTTTTTGAGAACGGACTGAGGTTTCAAGCATCGGTGGTTCAGTGGTAGAATGCTCGCCTGCCACGCGGGCGGCCCGGGTTCGATTCCCGGCCGATGCAATTCGCTTTTTGTTATTTTGTATTGTATAAATAAATATGGCTTCATTATTTTTAAAATGACTCTTATTTGGAGCTGCAAACAATTGTTGGCCGTAATAACAAATTTGAGGGCTGTTTTAAGCCTGCTTTAAATATTGAATGAAACGGAGGTGGAAACCATTCCGAGAATTTTCAGCATATCATCTGAAAAGCCTTCAATCATTTAGTTTAAATGAAATAACTATTTAATTATAAATAGTTACTTAATATGTTTGACTTTATTTATCTTTTAAACTTGTCTGAGCATCGAAAGAAATGCTCATTATGAAAACTATAATTCTAAATCGCAAATACGGCATTTATTAAATGAAACCGCGTTTACGGTTTATTTTGTTTAAAGTTTTTTGTGATAAAGTGAAATGTTTCTAAGTTAAAATTAATTTTTATTTTTCAAATAATTGAAGACTATAAGATTTTAAAAGAAAGCTTATTTCAAAACTCGCTTTGACAATTTGAAGTTTCTAATAAATTCATATACAGCTATTTACATATACGAACGAATTGTCGCAACCCTAGCAGGCCGATCCCAATCCGCTCGTTAGCCGTGATCGTCTAGTGGTTAGGACCCTACGTTGTGGCCGTAGTAACCCAGGTTCGAATCCTGGTCACGGCAGTGAAAGACGCCGATGAGCAAGATCCGATCTTGAACGCCTAAGCACCCGATAAACAGGGTTTCCGGCTCACGAGGGAGGCATTGTCGTCGGTCGAGTATCACTGTCACGGAGAGCACCTTTTTGTCACTTGCAGGTAGTTATTATTTATTACACCTCGTATGGAAGCACGTCAGCGTTAACAATTATTACTCTAAATACAAGTAAAGAGGGCGGAAGTTTTAAATATGATATATCATATTAAGCTTATAGAGAGCGTGACTAGAGGATAAAGCCATATCTATAACGAGTTTACACAACCCAAAGAGGGGCATATATATGAGGTCTGCTGCCAGATCTTACCGCGAATTTTGAGTTTGGTATTATTGATTTTCAATCTTTTTGAGGCGTGCGTCCTTTAACTAGTGCGCACGTTCTGTCATTTCGAATGTGTGCTTTATTTACGACAGCTACTTTATTTGGACGCGATTGGACTCGTCTTCGATTTTTGCACTTTCCACAAAATGGAACATTTCATACATTTTATACCATTTCAGTTCCGGAACAAGGAAAAGTAAAAACGGCCACATGTGGGGAATACGGTTGCTGCGGCATCACAATTGTGTTGCTTTTGGCCAAAACAAGCTTCAATCTGTGAGCAGTTATCATAACCCAAGAGTCAATATCCCATCCACAAATCCATTTCACAAATCCAATTGCATTTCTAGTAGATCACTTGCGCAAGTAATATTCGTTATTGACCGTTCTACCCTGTAGGAACGCATGATGCAACATTCTATGCTTCTATGCATGATGCTTACAATCGAAGACAATTGCAATTGCGAATCGTACAACAGATTCAGAATCTGTAGGGTACTTTTATATATAAGTACTTATTAATTTGCGCGTATATAGTTATGAAAATATACTCCTATAAAAAATGGTTAAATTGTTGTGAATCAAAGATATATTACATCTTCCATCCAATTATTAAATTTGATTCGAAAAATTTTGCTTTGATACAACATATATTTTGTAAATAAATAAAATAAAATTAAAATGAAAATAAATAGAATAAAATAAAATTGTTGTTATACACCTTGTTGAGAAACACAATATTGATTTTGTTCAGATATTATTTGAATTTGTTTTTATATTTGAAATAAAATTGAAAATAATTTTTTTCTTTCTGATCGAGAGATTGTTCCAAACAAACCAAATAGAATTGCACTCCACTTACTATTATTGTAAACTAAAATTATCCATTAAATAAATCCTCATCTGTTACAAAAATAAGAAAAATAAATAAATGTTTGTTAAAAGACAAATCCAAATATCACTACTAGTACAATTACAATTGGCGACCCTGCCAGAAAGATAAATTCGAATTATATAACGGATTCTAAGGATATTGTATGAACGTCCACGTCCAATATTTTCCAAGTGAAGATCTAACACTTTGTTCACTCCGACCGTTCACTTTGGTCTTAACATCGATGCTTTATCTTCAAGAGCCAACAATTCATTTTAACGGCGCATAATAAAAAAATTGTTACGTTATGGGTACGTTTCAATGTCAGCGACGTTGCAACATAAACCCAGCTTGATTATCATCCACCATCGCGCCGGAACTTCAATTAAGCAATGCATCAAGAGGTTAATTTAAGATAAGATAATTTAAGATAATTCCCTTTTTAATCTATTTATACGTAATTCTTACCGTATTATATCGTATATGAGCGTATCGTGCTACATCGTTTTTAATTAACCAAATTACATCCACAATTTCCAATGATTATGATCGCGAAATTACTTTACTAGATCTAGTTAAAACCATCTGTACTATCATTAAAAACTATAATATTTATTAATTATCAATTAATATAAACAAATCGATAATTAGGAGTTTAAACAACTTTTTACGTTCTTTATTAAACCACATTTCCTTAGTCCACCAATTTAATAGCTTGTAAACTTTTCATCTGAGATGTTTCATTCACCGCGACACAACACTCATACACACAATTTAATCACGTCATTAATAGATTTATTAAACGGAGAAACAACGAACAACACACGAACACACTACGACAAACCAAAATTACGAAATATATGCTGCATCAGTAAAATTACCTCAATTTTGGACGAACTGACTATTGTTGGGAAGTATCGAATAGAAACTATCGAATTCGACAGTTCTAAATTATTCATTTATTCGATAGATTTTTCGGTAGTTTTTAGTGATTTAGAAATTATTCAACGAGTGAATCTCCTTCCCAGAATTGGTAATTACTAGATACTATCGAATAATTTAGCCATTCGATAGTTCTTAGTAATTCAGTAAGTGAATCGTTCACAGTACATCGTACAATCGTTCAGTAAGTAGAGGCCGATACACAATTAGTCAACCAAGAGCAACGAGTTAGTTGTAATAAGTTGAACTCGATTAGGTCGAGTGAATAAAAAATTCATTTGATAGTTGAAATCATTCGATAACTAACTATCGATAGTTAAAATCTGTCGATAGTTCCCAACACTAGAACTGACTGCTCCGAGGCAAGTCAACACACAATACGAATACACTATTACAGCTCTACCACAGGAAGTTATCGTTGCAGTTCCCGACACTATTCAAAATCCACCGTCGAATAATCAGGATTTGCGATTTAAAAAAGCACCTATTGAAAGACACACATTAAAAGAAAGCGCGAAATTAGAAATACTTTTGTCAAAATCCGAAAGAGGGGACAGATTTCTGCCTTGTGTTTTACGTTTACGCCTGCCATGATAGGTTTAAGTCCACGGCGGGCCATCCCGCACGGGGTTGCAAGTACGAACTCTGTGAACCCTTTTACGATTATACGGCGACAACCGCACCCAATTCGCTTACGGTAAGCCAGCCGTAGCTTTGTCTTGTACCTGTGGAAGCCTGTGTGTGTGTGGCAGGACATACCATTGCAGGTTACAATCGCGGCACTATCTAAGGTCACTTCCGGTATTTGGCTACTGGTAGCCGAGTTGACGGAGGCTGCCTCCTCACGCAACTCACGAGGAGACTCAAGGTCTCTACCCGCGTATCTTTGGGTGGCAACCAACAACCACCACGAAGCTCTCACAATGTGAGGAGCCTACCCACGATGCGCTATATGCGTTGGCTTTATATTAGCGGGGTCTCGAAGATCCTTATACATCGCGCATCACCCGTAGTACCGCTTTTAAGCTTTCGGTGAGTCCACGGAACCAGGGTGCATAGTTCATGGCTAGTGAACTTAGCATGCACACTGGTCACTGCAATTTTGTCGCCCACACTGCAACGGGACTGGCATCCGAGACGAAAGAGGGGACAGATGCCTCTAGGTGCTTAACGTGAGTACCTGCCATGAATGGCTTAACCTCACGGTGGGCCTACCCACACTCGGGATTGCTGGGTAGACTCTGTGAATACCCTATATCTCGGCAATCAACGACCACGGCATCAACTTAGCATTATTGCGCCATTTGTGTACCTGTGGAAGCCTGGGGCGTGCAGGACATTCCTCGCAGGTTGACGATCGAGGCCTATCTAAAACCTCTTATGCCGGTGGGGACACTCACCGGCATTTGAGTTGTCGGAGGCTGCCTCCTCACGCAACTCCACGCGGAGACTCTATGGTCTCTACCCGCGTATCTTTGGGTTGTACCACAACCACCACGAAGCTCCCACAAGGGGGCCTACCCACTGGTGTGCTGTGTACGTGGGCATTTATACTAACGGGGTCGGATTAAGACCCAAAATGAGCTGCGCACCACCCGTGGCACCATTTTTACACCCTTGGTAAGATGGCGGAACTAGCCTGCATAGTTCCTGGCAAGTGAACTACGTGCAAGCACGGCTAGTCACTGCCATTTTGTCGCCTTATGTCCACGACGGGCCTGGCACCCGGGAAAGAGGGGACAATCAGAACTTAATAGAATACTTGTCCACCTAACTGGTTCGACTTTCGATAGAGAAATCATTAAGAAACTAAGGCTAAGAAAACTGCCAAAGAATCTTAACGTTGCACTAACAGAAACTAACGCAGCCGACACAACGGAATTAATACGACTCGCAGACAAAATATGAGAGGCGTTAGCAGGCAACGAAGTGGCTTCCATTTCACAACCACAAATTTCTAACGACTTAGTTCAAAATGTAATCCAACTGAATACAAAGATTGCCGAATGTTTAAATAAATAATCGATGGAAATTGCCGAAATCAAGAACCAGATACATAAATCACAATCGTTGCCCCGTGGAAGAAATTCATCCCGACAATGATCAAATTCTCACAGAAATCCGAACTGGCCTTGTAGATATCACTTCCGATTTGTTAGCAAAGCCAGATGTGACACCGATGTACGTTTAACAATAAAAACGGCAATTCTTGATAGATAGTGGTGGTGCTGAAGCTTTAGTTTTACCACCTTCAAACTTCACAAAGAATAAACAATCTACAGATATTAATTCTTGATATATGTTGAAGTTTCCGACAGGGTTGGATGTTAAGGTATTTTGGAACGAACTTCCGTCATCCCTCGTCAAATTTGGTTTGGAGACAAACCAGTTTCGGCGTTGTGCCATCTTCAGTGTCTAGTTACGTTCTAGAGAACGTAACTAGACACTGAAGATGGCACAACGCCGAAACTGGTTTGTCTCCAAACCAAATTTGACGAGGGATGACGGAAGTTCGTTCCAAAATACCTACAGATATTACTTTAACTGCAGCCAATGGCTCAACAATTAATATTTTCGGACGAAAGCTATTGAACCTTTCCAACGTTTTATAAACGAAACAGTCAGAGATATAGACTTTATTTTTGTTTATATTGCCGACGTGCTAGTCGCTAGCGAGAATGAAGAACAATACCTTAACCATCTTAAAATACTTCTTAATTGTTGCACGGAGTATGGTTTGAACAGCAAACCAAGTAAATGTACTTTTGGGACTCCAACCACCGATTTCTTGGGACACAAAATTTCATATGACGGAATTCAACCAACAAAAGAAAAGATTCTAGCGATCCAAAATTGTGAACAACCAAAAACTATTAAACAGACACAAAAAGTTCTAAGAATGACGAATTCCTACCACAGATACATATCGGATTTAGCACAAAAAAGCATTGACATATATTAAGATATTAAGGGTAGCTTTGCCTCAAGCATAATGTCGAATCACTTCAACAAAGATGCCAAATTATTCGTAGCAGTAGGCGCTTCAAATGTCGTCGCTATTAGTGCCGTACTGCAACAAACACACAATAAAAAATAGAAATGTTGACATTCCTTTCCTAGAAACCTTCACCTACCGAAGTAAAATAGAGCGCATTTGATCGCGAACTATTGGCTATATACTTGAATATTAAACATTTTAAACATATTTTGGAAGGCAGGCAATTCACAGTTTTTACGGACCACAAACCATTAACATTTGCTATGGAATCAAAAACGGAAATAAGTCCACGACAAACGAGACAACTTGATTATATAGCACCGTTTACCGATGATATCCGGTATATGCGCGGGGAAGAAAATTTTGTAACTGATACATTATTTCGAGCGTTCGAAGTTAGCGTTTTGCAAAACATGGATTTTAATTCATATATTTTAGCTAAAGAACAACAAGAAGATTAAGACGTTAGGAATCTTTTCATGAATAAAAAACAAAATTTGAAATTAATAAAAGTTCCAACATTAAATATAGATTCATGGTGTGTGATCACAAATAACAGCATGAGACCATAGGTCCCAACATCTCTATGGAGAGCTATTTTAGAAAAACTGCATAACATTTCTCATCCAGGAGTAAGGAATACACGATGTTTCATCTTCACACGATATATTTGGCCAAGTATGTCCACGGAAATTAATAAATGGTCACAATAATGTTTGGAGTGTCAAAAATCAAAATTAAACAAACATACAAAACCAGCAGTGAATAAAGTAGAGATCCCAAAAGGAAGATTTGAACTCATACATCCAGACATGGACCGTTCCCAGTGTCTAAAGGTTGTCGTTACATATTGATGATTATAGACAGATTCACCCGTCGGTCTGAGGCTTTTTCGCTACGAGACATCAATACAACTGCTATAGCATATATATATTTTGCGCTATAATATCCGCTCAATATCCGCACAAAACAGTAGCTTTTTGTGGATCCATTGCCACTTGGTGAACCTCGTGTACTTTGGTGTCGTCCCATATATGGAAATTTTTCCTTGTACACGTACACACCCCATTTATCAGAAAATGCGCCTCGTCGATAAAGATGATTTTTCGTCCAAATTTGAGCCGAAACGAACACTCATTTCCATAATCATGTTTTATCAATTGGACGTGCTGCACAATAGTGTATCTTGTCACGGTGATTTGGCATTGAAGTATGAATTACAAAAGGCAGATTTAACTGACGCCGGGCGAATAACGTGACCGCTGCAGGCTGTCAACATGGACCCGCTCTTATTGGAAAATCCTTTAGTTACGGTAATATACTGCTTATAAATAAAATTGTTTCAGTTTATATGAATCATTTTGTTTCCTAATATTAGCCGTATTTTTTGTCGCGTGTATACGCTTATAAAAATTTGTGTATGGGAAAATAAGCGTCGGTAAGCGATAAGCTTAAATAAGCGCCGATAGTTATCCACGCTAACTTAATAAGCGGAGATAGGACATAATGCAACCAGTTCACAACTTGAATGTTATTGTCGAATTTATCGGGAAAGGACACATCCCTAACTCCCAGAAGAGAAAAAATGGATTACTGTCGTATTACATCACAAACTTCTGTTGGGCTAAACGGCATAAAAGTACTTATCTTTCATGCAAATGAGGTTGTGTTCGTGGTTGCAAGTGAAAATTCTCCGTTTTCATTATTTTGGCGCAACAGGAGGGGAAAAGCAAGCCTACATGAAAACAGTGTCATGCAGAAGCTTGTGATGCAATATGGTCCTTGTCCATTTTCCTTCTTTGACAGCGGGAACCTGTATTAATATTTTTTAAGTTGCTACCGCGCTTACGGTATAACGTTCGTAAGCGCGGATGTCGTTTTATATGTAACGGCATTAATAAGCTTATACGCACGACAAAAGAAACGCGAAGAATTTTCCTTTAAATAACATACATTTTGTAAATAATTAAAATTTAGTATAAAAATATGTAAATAAGTATTCATTAAAAGAAAAATCCAAATATCGCTACGAGAACAATTGCAGAAGCAACCTCAATCTGAGATATTTCATTTCGAAACATCGACTGCTTCTGTGGCTTGAGACTCGGATTTATCGTATCCTGTTCCTTTTCTTTACTTACAAATTTTTCATAGGAATATTGACAAAAAAGGATTTGGAAAGCAGAAACAAATTTACAGGTTTCTTAACAAAACCTCTGTTTTTTGTATCTCGAGCTGAAAATTGTTGTATCACAAGGTTTGCATCTCAACTTGGGAACACTTTCCTGTATACCACAGGAATACTCTACTTATGTCGAGGCCACGCCTTTCATTGCTTTCGTTTTATATTCATATATTGACATTTTTTTGAAACTGATTAGAAATTTAACTGATGCGGAAATGAGAAATTATACCGTGTAGAATTTTATGCTCCTTCTGGTGGTTTCTCCGGGAACGTTATGCACCGTTATGTACCGTTACGTACCTTTATGTACCGTTATGAACGTTATGTACGTTATGGACGTTATATTTTACCTTTGATAAGTTTTGATTTCCTTCATAATTTACGGACTAATAGATTAATCGTTTTCGTCAAGCATTAAGAACGAATCGCTCTTTTACCTCAAAGAGTACCCCTCGGGTGTCTGAAAAATAGGCACTAAAACAATGCAAATTATTTACAAAATACCTCCCAATTGAGTTTGATACAGTTGACGTTAACGTGGAGATGACTCACAGTCACACAACTACGTGGGCTTAACACAATGAACAATGTTTGGGAAACACTGCCGTGACCAGGATTCGAACCTGGGTTACTACGGCCACAACGTAGGGTCCTAACCACTAGACGATCACGGCTATAATGCTACTGGATCCAGTCTAAAAGTAATCCGCAGATAAATGATTTAAACTGAATTTAAATAAGCTTAATCAGTCCAAGAAACCAGTTAGTTAGTCCAAGAAACCAGTTAAAAAGTGATAGGTCGCAAAAACCTGAATTTTCTAAACTAGCGGAAAGAAATCCATCTTAATTTGAATGATTGCATATTTGAGATAAAGTTTTTTAATTAATGCATTAAAATTTTTTGAAAATAAATTCAGAATATTGAAAACGTTAAACGTAAAATATGGAATATGAATGAGAATATTTAATGCTGAGTCTAGCTTGTGATTGTTCTCAAATGTCAGGGGAATCACACGCATGCTTATCCATGTATATTGGGGTATTTTGAAATGACTTGAAAGATCTAAAGATTTTAAAAATTTTAGAATACCCTTTACAGGTTCCTTTCGACTCATTTAAATGCGTAATGATTCGTTTGCTTTAACCATAGAGTAAGAAATAACTAGAGTCCGAATCGCTCAAAATAACTTCTCATTCAGTTATTTCTTACTCTATGCTTCAACATAATTTCATTGATTCTGAGTTTTCTTCACAACGGTTGGGATATTCCGTTGAATATTTTTTTGCCAATATTAATAATCGATCACTGAGTTATTTTCTGATAGATTGTTGAGCCAATCTTTGGATAATTTTGGTCTTTGAGAGTAATTACTTTTAAGTGAGTGATAATATAATCGACATCGTTTTCGAGTGACACCGTCTGCAAGATATTTGCTGGTGAATGAGTAGATGATTACGTTATGAGTGTGATTTGAGTGACAATCAATTTTAGCGGAAATGAAATGAAATTCTTAATATTCTGGGGTTGATTTGAATGGGTGTGTGAGTGAATGAGTGAGATAAATGTGTTTTAAATGAATTAGTAGTTTTAATGACAGCGAGTTAACAGACAGAGTTTAACAGTTACAGCGAGTTAACAGAATTCAAGCTTGAAATGGAAGCTCAACTTCGAACACCGGCTTTCTTAATTTTAACTAAACGATGATCAAAATCAGAGCAGATATTAAAACATTCGGTACAGTGGTTAGGACCCTACGTTGTGGCCGTAGTAACCCAGGTTAGACTCCTGGACATAGTAGACGTTGCGCATGGCGTAATCCGATCTTGAACCTGGACCCTAGATTATAACGGGATTTTCTGGCTCTCGGGAGACATTTCATTCGCGGGATATCATTGCGTGAAGGCAGGTCTTTTGTTACTTCCAGGTAGTTTTCAATGTACCTCGTATGGAAGCACGTCACTGTTAACAATTATTACTCTAAATACAAGTGAAGAGGGCCGAAGTTTAAAATATGATGTTTCATATTAAGTTCATAGAGAGCGTAACTAGAAGAGGATAAGGTAATATCTATAACAAGTTTACTCAACCCAGAGACAGGCACATATATACGAGGCCTGCTGCCAGATCTTATCGCGAATTTTGAGTTTGGCTTGGTATTATTGATTTTCAATCTTTTTGAGGCGTGTGTCCTTCAACAAGTGGGCAGGTTCCGTCATTTCGAATGTGCGGTTAATTTATGACAACTACTTTATTTGGACGCGATTTGACTTCTCTTCGATTTTTGCATTTTCCATAAAATGCAATATTTCATACATTTTATACCTTTTCAGTTCCGGAACAAGGAAAAGTCAAAAGGGCCACATGTGGGAGATACGGTTGCTGCGGCATCACTATTGTGTTGCTTTTGGCCCAAACAAGCTACGATCTGTGAGCAGTTATCATAACTCAAGACCCAATGCTTGCCCATCCACAAATCCATTTCACAAATGCAATTGCATTTCTAGTGGATCATTTGCGCAAATTTAATAGCAGAGAGTTTTATTTGGAAGTGAAGAAAATATTTTCAGTACAATAAATATTGAATACAAACGTACAGTGTTACTTCTATAGAAACAGAACAAGTATATATAACTACAGTACGTTTATAATTTGCCCACTAACACCCCCACTCGAATTATATAATGGACAAACCCATGTTTATCTCGAAATAACCCTTTAGTGAAAATATCTGCTGTTTGATCATCAGTACCAACTCTAAGAAAGGCTACATCATTATTTTCATATCCTTCCCTGATGAAGTGGTGTCGTACATCGATATGTTTAGACCTTGTGTGAAAGCTATTAGTCGTTGCGAGATGAAGAGTGCTCCTACTGTCACATAAAATGCTGATAGGATCATCAAAACTCCGCAATTTATGGTCGAGGGATTTTAGCCACAATGCTTCCTGTGTAGCCGCAGCAATGGCCACATATTCTGCTTCGCTAGATGATAACGCTACTGTTGGCTGTCTCTTGCTGTTCCAAGAAATGGCCCCATTCTTCAACAAAAATACGGATCCGGTGACTGCATCAGAATATCCAATTATTTTATCCGAACCATCTTTTACATATTTCAATTTCATTTTTTGGTTCCTTGTAAATAACGAAAAATTCGCTTAACTCCAGCCCAATGAGCTTGTCCAGGATTATTACAAAATTTGCTTAAATGGTTTACTGCCTGAAATATATCTGGTCTTGTACATTGCGCCGCAAACAACAAGCTTCCAATTGCTTCTTTGTAAGGAATTTTTAGCATTTCATTCTTTTCTACATCATTTTTCGGAGACATTTCCTTGGTAAGTTTAGTATGCGGATCCATTGGTGTACGTAAAGGATTGCATTTATCCATTCCAAACCATTTCAGCATCTTTTCAATGTATTCTTCTTGACTTAGGCTTATTTCATCATGCTGCTTATCGATCTTTATGCCCAAGCAGAAGTTGGCTTTACCTAAATCCTTCATTTTAAATTTAGTAGACAAATGCTTCTTAATTTCTAATTTACTTTTCTCGTTATTTGTAAATATTAGCATATCATCAACATATATTGCAACATAAATTCTGTCATTGTTATTTATTCTGTAATAAACACAAGGATCAACTTTTGAGCGTTTTTAACCAAATAATTTAAGTTCATTATCTAATTTCAAATTCCATGCTAAACTTGCTTGTTTTAAACTCTCTTGTTTTAAACTCTTTTTTAGCTCTTTCAAGTTTGCAAACCTTTTTTGCGTTGTTGCTATCTATAAACATTTCAGGTTGTTGTATGTAAACTTCCTCTTTGTAAGTCACTTGTAAGTCACAAGGAATGCGGTAATTGCATCCATTTGATCAATTTGCATATCGTAAGTTACAGACAGAGCAAGTAAATATCGAATTGAAGTATATCCTACTACTGGTGAATACGTTTCTCCGTAGTCGATACCTTTATGTTGACTGCATCCTTTAACAACCAATCTTGCCTTATGGCGCGTATTACCGTTTCCCTCATTCTTGGTTTTAAATACCCATTTGCATTTAATTGCCCTTTTGTTACTTGGTAAATCTACTAAAGCCCACGTATTATTTTCTTTCAGAGAATCGAACTCTTCTTTCATGACTTTTAACCACTTTTCTCTATTTGAACTTTCCATAGCTTTTTCAACTGTTAGTGGATCTCCATCTTCTACTGTCATATTGCACATGCAGGTAGCATTTCTATTCTTAAGTCCTTCCGATCGTCGAAGATGTATCTGTTGTTTTGCGTCAGATCGATTTTTATCTATAATGCTGTTTTTAATTATATCGGAGTGACTAATTTCTGTCGCATCTTTTTCTACAGATTTGATAATTTCTGAATTATGAATGTTGTTGCAATTTAAATCTTCAAAACTGATTTCATCCCCCACTTCATTTCCATCTCCGTAAGCAGATGAAAATGACTCGTCTGTATTGTCTGTAGCAACAACTTCATGTACGAGCATGTCATTCGACAATACATTTTCATTTAATAACTGATTTGTTTTTTGAATTAAATCGGGATTATGTGAGAGCTCATCAATATTATCTGAATCGTTTAGATTACGTGATAGGAATTCTCTAAAATAGTTAACTTCTTTTAATGATTCAGAAAAAATGAGTAAAATTGCATCACGACGTATGAAAAAATTTTTGGTCTCAGGATTATAAAACCGATATCCTTTAGAATTTTCAGAACATCCAAGGAATATGCATTTTTCTGATTTAAAATCCCACTTTTTCCGTTTTTCTTTCGGAACATGGCACATCGCAACGCAACCAAAAACTTTCAAATTAGATAAATCTTGTTTCTTACCAGTCCATAATTCCTCAGGTACGCAAGTAAGATTTTTGTGATTTTTGGATCTGTTCAATAAGTATGCTGCTGTCGATATAGCTTCTGCCCAAAAAGACTTGCTTAGTCCAGACTGTGCCAGCATGCATCTTGCTTTTTCAACTAAAGATCTGTTCATGCGTTCAGCAACTCCGTTTTGTTCAGGATTGTAGGCAACAGTTGTTTGATGACGTATCCCGAATTTCTCCAAAACTGTTTTCATATTATTGTTAACAAACTCAGTTCCATTATCTGATCTTAATACTTTGATTTGACAACCAGTATATTTTTCAACGAATGTTTTGAATTTGAGGAATGTTGAGCATACTTCTGCTTTGGGTCTTAGGAAACAGACAAATACTTTACGAGAGAAATCATCAATAAATGTTAACACGTATCTATTGCCACCATTTGATATGATTTCCATCGGGCCACATATGTCCGTGTGTACCAGTTGAAGAATCGTACTTACACGATGATTTCCTTATGGAAATTTAATTCTTTGTTGCTTTCCTTTAGCGCTTTCCTGGAGTAAATAAAACGCCATTTACCATACCCTTCTTGAGTAGCAAGAGACTGTCTGGATTTAAATGTCTTAGTCTATTATGCCACAATTCATAAGTTTGTGCAATTGTAGCCATCAATGCATTGCTAGAGCTTTTTGTATTAAAAATTAACTTGTTGCTTTTGCTGTTCCATTTGTTGCTTTTGCTGTTGCTACTAATTAGTTGACTTCATCAAATATGTTGCATCCAAATGGATTAAATTCTAAGTCCTTTCCGAATGATTTCACTTACGGATAAAAGATTTGTAGCCAGATCAGGAACATACAAAACATTTTTTATGCGGATTTTCGAGGTATTGTTGCAGCATCCTACCTCTACTACACCTTCTCCAACAGCTCTTACTATTTTGATATCTGCTAAGACGATTTCATCATTCCCTATGCATTTTTCATAATTATTCATCCAATCAGCTCTCCTCGACATATGCGCTGATGCACCACTGTCTAGATACCATGCATCTTTATCTACATTTGCTACACTAAACGCTGAATAGAATGTTCGGTGCTTGTCTTTTGGTTTGGTTGATTTATGTTTGCGACAGTTTTTCGAAATATGTCCGAAGCTATTGCAATTGTAACATCTAGGCCCCTTCCTCTCATTATTTTTATTGCTGTAAAAGGCTACTGTCCCATTTGATTTTTCACGCACATCTTGCAATAACTTAGCTTTGACAAAATCTCCTGTAATCTGCACCACAACTTTGAAGACCCATAATCATCGGTCGGTATTCTTCCGGTAATCCCGCGAGCAAAAGAGATCCAATCCGTTCTTCACTTAGTGGAAAATTAATCGCGTTCAATTTGTTCGCAGTAGAAATAATCCCATTCACGTAATCAGTTATGCTTGCAGAATTTTCAAGCTTGATGTTGGTAAGCTGACTTAAGAGACTGCATCGCCTTGCAAGACCTGAATCTTCGAACATAGATTTTAATTTCGTCCAGACTTCATATGCCGTTTTTGTATCTTGAATGTGAACAAAATTTTCTCCTCCAAGAGTTAATACTATTCTTCCACGGGCCTTAATACTCATCTTTCGTTCCGCTTCCGAAAGTTCATTGAAAGATTTGGTGACTTCTACGATTTTCCAAAGTTCTTTCATTTCCAAAATGATTCGCATTGCAAATGCCCATGAGACATAGTTCTCACGTCCACGTAGCTTTTCTAGCTGAGGCCAGTTGCCGTAGTTCGCCATTTGAATCAAAAATTTTAGATTGAAAAAAATTTATTTCAAATTGAAAAAATATGGAAGATAGCAGAGAGTTTTATTTAGAAGTGAAGAATATTTTCTTCACTTCTTTCAGTACAATAAATTTTGAATACAAACGTACAGTGTTACTTCTATAGAAACATAACAAGTATATATAACTACAGTACGTTTATAATTTGCCCACTAACAGGGAAAATAAACGTCGATAAGCGATAAGCTTAAATAAGCGCCGATAGTTATCCACGCTAACTCAATAAGCGGAGATAGGACATAATGCAACCAGTTCACAACTTGAATGTTATTGTCGAATTTATCGGGAAAGGAAACATCTCTAAGTCCCAGAAGAGAAAAAATGGATTAATGTCGTATTACATCACAAACTTCTGTTGGGCCAAACGGCATAAAAGTAAGGTTGTGTTCGTGGTTGCAAGTGAAAATTCTCCGTTTTCATTATTTTGGCGCAACAGGAGGGGAAAAGCAAGCCTACATGAAAACAGTATCATACAGAAGCTTGTGATGCAATATGGGCCTTGTCAATTTTCCTTCTTTGACAGCGGGAGCCTTTATTAATATTTTTTACAATGCTGCCAGCTCCGGGTATAACGTTCGTAAGCGCGGATGTCGTTTTATATGTAACGGCATTAATAAGCTTATACGCGCGACAAAAGAAACACGAAGAATTTGCCTTTAAATAACATACATTTTGTAAATAATTAAAATTTAGTATAAAAATATGTAAATAAGTATTCGTTAAAAGAAAAATCCAAATATCGCTACAAGAACAATTGCAGAAGCAACCTCAATCTGAGATATTGCATTTCGAAGCATCGACTTCTTCTGTGGCTTGAAACTCGGATTTATAGTATCCTATATTATCTATATATATAGTATCCTATAGTATCCTTTTCTTTACTCACAAATTTTTTATAAGAATATTGACAAAAAAGGATTTGGAAAGCAGAAACAAATTTACAGGTTTCTTAACAAAAGCTGTGTTTCTTTGTATCTCGAGCCGAAAATTGTTGTATCACATGGATCACATCTCATCTTGGGAACACTTTCCTATATAGCACAGGAGTACTCTACTTATTAACATTTTTTATTAACATATATTAACATTTTTTTGAAACTGATTAGAAATTTAACTGATGCGGAAATGAGAAATTATACCGTGTAGAATTTTCTGCTCCTTCTGGTGGTTTCTCCGGGAACGTTTTCACTGTTATGTACCGTTATGTACCGTTATGTACCGTTATGAACGTTATGTACGTTATGGACGTTATATTTTACCTTTGATAATTTTTTATTTCCTTCATAATTTACGGACTAATAGATTAATCGTTTTCGTCAAGCATTAAGAACGAATTAAATTAAGAACGAATCCCTCTTTTGTCTCAAAGAGTACCCCTCGGGTGTCTGAAAAATAGACACTAAAACATTGCAAATGATTTACAAAATAACCCCCAATCGAGTTCGATACAGTTGACGTTAACGTGGAGATGACTCACAGTCACACAACTTCGTGAGCTTAACACAATAAACAACGTTTGGGAAGCACTGCCGTGACCAGGATTCGAACCTGGGTTACTACGGCCACAACGTAGGGTCCTAACCACTAGACGATCACGGCTATAATGCTGCTGCATCCAGTCTAAAAGTAATCCGCAGATAAATGATTTAAGCTGGATTTAAATAAGCTTAATCAGAGATTAATCATTTTAGTCCAAGAAACCAGTTAAAAAAGTGAAAGGTCACAAAAACCTGAATTTTCTAAACTAGCGGAAAGAAATCCATCTTAATTTGAATGATTGCATACTTGAGATAAAGTTTTTTAATTAATGCATTAAAATTTTTTGAAAAGAAATTCAGAATATTGAAAACGTTAAACGTAAAATATTGAATATGAATGAGAATATTTAATGCTGAGACTAGCTTGTGATTGTTCTCAAATGTCAGGGGAATTGCGTGCATATTTATATGTCCATATATGTTGGGGTGTTTGAAATAACTTGAAGGCCTAAAGATTTAAGAAATATATAGAATAGCCTTTACAGATATACTCTACTTATGTCGAGGCTTTACATTTTCCTCTCGAAATGTTTAAATGAGTAATGATTCGTTTGCTTTAAGATCATTTCGGTGTTTCTTAGCCTTCTTCATAAGAATTGAGAAATTTCATTTCGTAATTTTTTTTCAACATTAATAATCGATCACTGAGATAGTTTCTGGATGAATGCCTCGTTGAGTCAATCTTTGAGTAATTTTGGTCTTTGAGAGTAATTACTTCTAAGTGAGTGATAGTACAATCGACATCGTTTTCGAGTGACACCGTCTGCAAGATATTTGCTGGTGAATGAGCAGATGATTACATTATGATTGTGATTTGAGTGACAATTAATTTTAGCGGAAATGAAATTGAATTGATACTATTCTGGGGTTGAATTGTATGAGTGTGTGAATGAATGAGTGAGATAAATTTTTTTAATTGAATTAGTAATTTTTATGAAAAAATTATTTGTATGAAAATTTTTCCATATCAGAAACAGCTTAGATGATGTGACTATGAGACGTTTTACTAACAGTTTAAATATAATTTCAAGTGAGTTGGAAATTCTAACAATTACAGCGAGTTAACAGAATTCAAGCATGAAATGGAAGCTCAGTTTCGAACACCGACTTTCTTAATTTTAATTAAGCGATGATTAAAACCAAAGCAAATCTTAATATAATCGGTACAGATCTTCGTTAGCCGTGATCGTCTAGTGGTTAGGACCCTACGTTGTGGCCGTAGTAATCCGGGTTCGAATCCTGGCCACGGCAGTGCCGCCTGTCGTCGCACTCATCCTACCCGCAACGGGATTGGAGGAGGGTCACATTTTGTCAACAATTCACAAAAATAATCACTGGATAGAATTTTTGGGCCATTATTCTATTTTTTAGTGTCATAAAGAGCTTCCCCTAGGAAAGAGAAGATTGCAAATTGTCAGTGAAGCGGATATCCTCACAGACGAGCAGCCACCGACTCATCGCCCCCACGTCTCATTTAAACACTGCTGGGTTACAGTTTAACGAAATAAAGAGAGGAATCACAAAGGTTACTTTTCAATATCTTTCCCCTTTTGATTGATTTTATTAGTTTGAAACACCAGACTGTCTTGACAAATATTAGGAAGCAATCAATTTTAGAAATGAAATCTTAGAAAGAAGTTCTGACAGATTTCGATTTCAAATTCAATTGAATGTTTCCATAAAAATTGAAACAAGAATGGTTTGTGAGCGTGACACCAATGTTATCGGAAAATTGGAATACAAAAAACTTACAGAGGAGAAAATATGTTGGAAGAGGGGGAAGGGGAGAAGATCATTACAATGTATTAATGAGAGAAATATTAAAGATTCCGTTACAAAATAACCCTTTAATTTCATATTTTTGGTCACACAAATCTTGATCTTGACTGACTTATTTATCGAGACTTTAATTCATGATTCTTCCTCCGAAATGAAGAAGATTTGCTTTACCGCCATACTAAATAAATAACGGTAACACCAGCACACGAAAAATGCTACAAATTAGAAAACTATTGCGGTGTAAGAGATCAAAAAAGTTGAACAATTTTTGGATTTATTAATTTTAAACGGATGCGAGAATGCATCGACAATAAATCTCTGACATGACTTCTTTCTAGTAAAATAAGATTAAAATTAGGATGAGGTAATACTAATGAAAAAGTGTAAATACTGTTTGCATTCATTCTTCATATTTTTCTTCTCTTTTTGCTTGAGATAGAAAAAGAATGCAAATAATTTAAAAATAAAAACGCGTCTTCTTTAAATACATGCTTGCACCTATACGCACACATACGTAGACATCCGGAGAAAGTGGAAAGAAAGAAGTCATGTCTATGTACAAATCCTTGCATTATCCTTTTTCGCTTCTATCCATTTTCTAAAAATATTCATTCATTCTGAAATGTTTTTCTTCACTTTCATCTTAAAGCCATCTGAAGATGAGAAAAAACGTAGCATTTCGTTTAATGCAAAAAACACATTTGACGGGATTAAAACAACAATAGCAATATCTGTGTGTTATTTTGTATTGTGAGCATCGTATGGAGCTTTTCTAAAAGAAACTCTCAACGAAGCACGCATGACATGTCGCCGAACGCCCAACAATTTTCATTAATGTTTTATAAATCCAGTAACGAATATTAAAAAGTTATTAAGTGGGTTTTTCAGACTGATAAAAATATTATTAAAGTCTTCAAAAAGATTGACTGAAAATGAGATTAAATTGCTCATCACTTTGAACTATACTGCACATTTTTTAAGCCTTATAGATGTAACATTTTAAAATATTTAATATTTTTTAAAGTTGGATTAATGAAATTGATTATGAGTTGATATAAATTGATGTTGGCAAAAAAAGTAACAAATAAAATTACCCAAATTCAGTTTTTGCTTTCTTCTGAAATAAAAAAATGTTGCATAACTCCAGGCTTAGTAAGGTTGACTTAGCGAGTCAGTTGATTTCACAAAGGAAAAAAATTCCACAAAATCATTAAGAATTTATCAAGAGTTGTAATAGAATTTATTTTACAAACTTTCTCTTTAATTTTTATATCAGTTTTTTATTATTTATTAATATTATTTTATAAAAAAGCCTTTAAATCTTCCTTCTTATTATTTAATTGCATAAAATTTCGATGCGAATTGATTTATTTTGTCATAAAATACCATAAGGGAAGTATGGTTTCGGATCAGCAGGTTCCATTTGCTAAATTTCCCACGAGAAATTAAGAGGAATCAAATAAAAAGGCAACATATTTATTTAATGCACAAGAAAAAAATAAACACTAATTATTTTTTGCTGCCTGATTTTACGTGGTCTCTTCTGATCTCTTAAGTTTTTAACGATATGAGAATTTTTCATTCGATGTTTTTTATATATATATATAATTATAAATTGTCGATCCGTGCGGAATATTAGTCGCCCAAATGGAAAAAATTCATTTTTGATGGCTTGGTTTAAAATCATTTATTGTATGTCAGCCTAAAAGTATACAACAAATAATGGAAGCAGGGGGTGGAGAAGGAGGTGGATTATTTGTAAATATTTCATGCTCATGACAGTTACGAAGGACAAGCTTTAAAAAATTTAAACTGAAATTTTAAAAATATACTAAAATTAGTTTCCTTTGAACATTTTAATAATCTTCATTATAAACATTCTTTCTAATGCAAAATAACTGCAGTGTAAATTAAAAAAATTAAAGTAACGAATTAATGATGACCTTAAATTGGAAGTAATTTTGATTATGAATTCTCATTTAAACTAATTTTCCGTAAATATCTACCACGAAAAAGTGGTTAAAATTAGTCGCGTTTATATCTCCATTATGTCTTTATTATTGTATTGTAGGAAAGACTATAGAGTTGTCAAGGAAGAAAATAACAAATTGAACATATTTAATCACTTTTTAATAGAAGCTCGATCTTTTTATTTTCTTTAATTTTTAATAAATTACAGGCGGGTTAAATAACAGAAATCAGGTCACGTAAACAAGCTGTTTCTGCATTAGTATTACTCTTAAAACATCTTCATGATCTACATCATTATTGTAATAATCATCATTGTACTCGTAATGGTTTGTTTTTGTAATTATTCATTGTTAACATGCGTCGAAGCAAAGGATACGAAATGTATCACACAATTCTTTCGCATGCGCATTTCCGATGTGAACAATTTGTCAATGTGTGTGTATGTGTGTGAGCGCATTTCCCATTGATTGCATACACTTCAACCAATCTACCGAGCTACAGCCAATCCGTCAATCAATTTGTCAAACTGCCATCCAAACAGGCAAAGATATGAAGTAAATGAGGTATTGAGTGAATGAACGGATGAATGAATGAACGAATGACATAATATAAGAATGATTGAACAATGCTTTTGTATAATAAATAAAAAATTGAAATGATGAATGGATAAAATATTTTTCACTTTAACAGATTTGATTCGATTCATGGAAGCGAATAAATAGCTCTAGCACTGTAATAGCAATAATAATAAAACACAGGACTTGTAACAAAAGCAACAACAACAATAAGAACAAAGCATAAAACAATTGTAATAATAAAGTTATTGAAATGCATTGCCATGGAATAGTTTTCCGTAGAAGAAAAAAGAATATGAAAAATATCTGATACTGCATAAAAAATATCGTCAATTTTATTTTAATGTAAATGCTATGACGGGGAAACCACAATTACCGAACCTACAAACACAAATACACAGATTTATATACTTATAAAATACTTTTAATTTGTCGTTAAATCTTTCAATTTTAGTCAAAAGCATCAGATTGGAGTCAGTCAATTCACAAGCTAAATTTATGACGTACAAAGTATGTTTAGAACGCTTTACTTCTTGACGCACATCCCGAGAGATAGTGGTAACTAAGATGGTTAGGTCTTTGAAGGTTCCCAAGGCGTTAAATGTATGCGTGAATTTAATACGTCTGCAAAGAGAAGAATTATCCTGAGAAGAAATTCCCGCAAAGGCAATTAAAATAATTAAAGGAAATGTTTGGTCTCACCCTCCAACGATTATACTGCTGCTGGTTGTGTTGAAGCATAGAGTAAGAAATAAAAAAAAATGAAAATGGTATCTGTTATTGGATCGCACGAAGAAAAATTTGCTTGTACCAGATTCGGACTCTTGTTATTTCTTACTCTATGGTTGAAGCAAACATCGATGTGATCAAATAGTTAAAGTCAGTGGCGTATATAAGGACTCAGTGACTCAATTAGGGAGTTTCGGGAACCCTCGCCTAGGGAGCATAAAAAAAAACTATTTAGAGAGTTTTCACTTTTTTCTAGAATTAAATGGAATAAATCGAACTTGCTGAGAAGATAAAAAATTGTCCAAACTGGTTATTTTCTATGCTTTCTATTTTCTCCGGCAGGAGGAAAGACGGGAAATGAGAGAGACTCTTAAAATAGGTTAGATAACTAAACATTTTTAAAAAACTTGATATTATAAATGGTCATAACAGCCAAAACAACTATCGATTTGAAATATTTGAGTTTTGGTCTAGATGTCATAAAAATTTAAGGAAAATTTTATTATCAGCAAATTGCCATTGACGACGTCTTCCGTGTCATTACTGTTATTATTGGCATTATCATTGTCACGGCCACTCTGTCAGCCTGTCATGACATGCTTTTAAAATAATAAACATTATGTTTGGGATTATCATCAAATACTGCATAATGACGTTATAATTTGCATAATGACGTTCTCCGATTCTCTTATCATTCGCGTCAAAGGAAACATTAAAGAAATTAAATTTTTACAATTTCTTTTCTCAAAAATGTTCAATTTTTTGTCAAAGATTGTTTATTAAAGATTTTATAAAGTTGAACCAACAAGCATTTATTTTTAATATTTTTAATAAATTATTATTATTGACGGGGATTAACAGCGGTTATTGTCACTAAGACAATATGGTTACGTCAAAAAATCTTTAATTTTCACTCCCGTCTGATACCCTTTCTCATTTCTTTCAAGCCACCAAAGTATGCACAGGAAAAAGAAAAGAAAGCCTAATAAAGTGTTAATGCCATTATTTTTGTATTGACGACAGAACAAGTCACAAGCCACACCTCATGCACCCACTTACGCTCTCTCTCTCACTCTCTTCATCATTCGATTTTCTTATCTTCCTCCCTCTCTCTCTCTCCTTCCTTCTCGCTTTAACTATCTGACATCTATTTGATTCTATTAATCCCACCCACTAGGAAAGTAGTCATAGTAGCTCAAAAATAATTTCCTTCCATAATCATTGTCTTTGAAATGTGTTCCACTCAGTTTTATAAAAAAGGACAGATTTATATAACGTTTTACCTTATTCTTCTTCTATTTTCTCGTCAATCTTATTCATCAATTAGAGAATGATAAAATTCGAATTTCGAAATTATTATTATTAAAATTACCGAACTTTAACAACCCTCATACGTAATATAATTCATATTCGACTACTGTTAATTTTTAGTAGGAGGCACCAACCTCTAAAATTAAATCCTAACATAAAATTGTAAGAATTACGACAATCCTTGCTTTTCAATACGTGCCAATTTCCTATTGGGGCAACATACACGTGAGATTGAATTGAGATCCTGAATATATTCTCATACCAATTACTGCTGCCCCTTTATGAGCCTTCTCCCGAATTCATTAAAAGTTTGTTTCACTTTTCAAATGGCAGTTGCAACCAATTTATTGTCGCCTTCTTTTTCGATACTCTTCCGAAACCCTTGCCCGTTTCGAAGTCATTAATCTCGTTCATTTCTAATATTCCATGATGGTTAGAAAAAGAAATAATAATAAATATTAATTGCTATCGCGCTTTCATTTGCAACGTTCGTCTGATGTCTTTGGGTTGGTGGATGGCGTTGGAAGGTTTCAATTCGAAGGTAAACCTCTTTCTAGTTTTATAAATATATCAATCATTAAATGAGAAACAACCACTAAAATAATAATAACGGTAATGACAACAACAACAACCACACCAACAACAGCACCAACAACAACGAGTATCACAATCGTTTAGCGTTGCGACGGTAAAACTTTTATGCAATTAAAATAATTAAAATTAATGTCCTCCGCTCTTCGTTTTGGTCGGTAATTAAGGCCAAAACGAAGAGTTAGATACGTTTCAAGAGATGAAACGATAGATATTAAAGACCGAAACAGACACGAACTTCTGTGGTTAGTTTAGCTTGTTCTTCTTCAGTATTTTTAAAAGCAAAAGGTGCATCACACAAATTCGTATCCAACTGGTTTTAAAAGTTTTTCTAAAAGTTCTGAGAAAACCATAAGAGTATCTCAAACTTTTTGCCATCGTTTTAATTTTATTTTGCTGTTTTTGATTTATTTTGGGTGGCATAATAAACGAAATGAAATAAAAGTCAAAACAAATCAAAAACAAAATCATTATAAGTTTCAACAGTTCGGTTTCAGTTCCATCCAGTTAAATCTTGTTAAAATTTTCCTTTTCGTTTGTGACGTAAATTTACAAACAATCACCGCATGCCATCACACACGCAAACCTTCTCCTCTGCCACACCCAACCATCATTATCATTGCTTTACTGCGTCTATGGCTTTAGTAAGTTTTCTTATTCCTTTCTTGGTTTTTCTCGGTCACCGCATTTCTCGTCACCGCATTGCTAGCAGTCCTACCAAAGAGTTGGCTTACACTGTTTCGACCTGCGTTGCCAACATGGCTATCGAAATATGCTAGTGAAATTACCAAGTAGTTGTTATTGTTGTTGTTGTTAAGGACAGTTCTCTCCACCGCAGAAACTTTTGCCAGCCGAAGTAAACGTTTTCAAGAAATGAAAGCCAACTGTTGAAGCCGCTCGTGTTGTTGTTGTTATTGCTTTTGTTGACGTCGTCAAATTTGAGAAAGCAATAACTTCTACAATATGTCATCGGCATTACCATTATCATTATCATCATAATGATCACCATTTTAAAACTAAAATAAATGCTCTCCCATCCTTCCTTCCTTTCACGAAACGTTTGGTTTTTCGTGAATAAATCCTTAATGAAAGTTTCTTGCATGATTCGTTCATGATTACTTTAAATACTTACAGAGGAGTCATCGGTCGTGGCATCTGCAGCAGAAGTTTTATTTTGGTGGATTTAAAAACCTTTAATATTTTTTTGGTTATTACAGTTGTTGTTGTTGTGGCGTTTGCGTTCTTTTCGTGTAGCACATTTTCTGTATTGTCCACTCGAGTGTTTTGGTGGTTTCCAACAAAGTTTGTTTCTACTAAATGATTTTAATGGAATCCACAATGGTGCATAAAATCGTTGTTTTTTTAAGTTCGCTTTTTTAAGATTTTGATTTATGTGATGTGTTTTTTTTAGTTGTTTTGTATTCTAAGTAAAATACTTCATCGCTCTGCGGTCAGTACGTGGAGTACCCAAGTAACCGCGTAAGTCTTTCGCAACAGCGAACAATTTTGAGGTCAGATTATGACGAAAATATCCACCGAAGTGGGGACTGTTTCAGAAATTATATAAAAAAATAACCAAAGTTTAACAAATAATGACGCTGGCTGGACGCTAGCCAAGGCAATCTCCACACCAGTAATGTATATTTATAGCTTAAATCCAATAAATAGTAGGCTTAAATCCAATAACCATTTGCAACAATTTCCAGAACGACCATTCGTATAAAATTTCATTTAAGTATCTCCAACCGTTTGCGTGAGTGGGCGGAACGTGTCTATTTTTGCAATTGTCTTCTATGAAGTTTTTTTTTAATTTCAAACAAAACTTCGCCTTAAACATTTTAAAGGTATTTTAAACATTTAGTGCTACAACATGTACTCTCCCACCCCTGTCACGTATCCTTAAATGCGTTCCATATAGGAGAACAACGTTAATATACTCTCAACGCTTCGGATGCAGGAAATCAAAATGATCTTACCTTTATCTACGTCCATCCATAAATGCCATAAAAAATGCATCTTTCGTGTAATTATTAATTAATATGTTTATTATTTGAATTAAATTTGATTTATAATTTATGCAATGATAATAATTAATTGAGTTTAATTAATAGTAACGATAATAATAATAGCTACATTTTCTAATTAAAATATATTTAATTGACAATTTATTTCGATAATGGTAGTACTTAATAGAATTGATATTCAATTATAATCATAAATTGGATTTAAAAAATTAGTTAGTGTAATAATAATAATAATAATTACTATTATTTAACAATAATTTCTAACACGAGCAATAACAATATCGTTATGATTTCTACTATATTTTATATAGAATAGTCTCTCAAAAAATGTTTATATTTGTTATTTATTCGTATCTTTTATAATATTTAATTTCTTAAAAATTGGTTTCTTACAATCGCTTTTAGCAATTTTGATAATTTTGCAATGTAATAAAATTTATTATAGTCGCTTAAAACATTTTCTCGAACTCTTCTTCTTCTCCTCCTCCTTTGTCTTATGCTTGCTTACAGTTATATTTTCCTATTATTGTTTTCGGATTTTTTTCTTTGGTCTTTTTATTCAATCACTGCCTGCGCTCACTTTTACAGCAATAAAGAATGAATCTCTTTTTTTCCTATAATCGGTTATAATATTTTAAATAATATATTCTTTTACCTTATTCATTAAAGAGTTTTCAAATAGCCTCGAACATCTTGAATCTTTCTAATTACTCTATTCTCTTACTCTTTTCTCTTCCTTTCCATGCTTTTAAGGTTCCCGTTAAGAAATACTTGTTCTTTATTCTTCAAGTCGTTTTAATGGCATGCCTCATACTCATCTCACACTCATACTCACACATCGTACTCATACTCATACTCATACTCACACTTCATACTGCATTCTCATACTCGCGCAATCAGCGGCAGTTACGACGCAAGAAAGAGCCATGCAACAGCATATTTCAAACTTCATACATCATACTCATACTCATACTTCACAATTCATACATCACACATCATACTCATACCCACGCTTCTCACTCGGGCTCACAATCGCAATCATACTAATAAATTTTTTAATTAAAATGAATGGATAAACAACTTTCTTTGTTTTCTCTCTTTGTTGTTGTTTTTTTCTTTGTAATCATAAATAATTCAATAATAATTCAATAATAATTCAATAATTCAATAATAATTTCAAATCTATTTCTAATATTTTATGACAAACCTTAGTTGAAAATCAAGCCGTTCATTCTATTGTTTGTCGCTTTCATTGTTGTCACAATGATTGCTGTGTTGTTGTTGTTGTCGTACCTATAGGATTTCATGTTGATTTTTTGCGTTTATTGTAAATCCTTTTTACATTTAAAGCGTTTGCGGAAGAGAAAAGCTTCTAAACTCCGTCTTCTAGTTGCATTTTTTTAATATTTTTTTCTTCTAAATCTAAATAATTTTCAATAATGATATTCTTATTTGGTTTCTTTGTAGATTTTGCTTTAACCTTTATAAATTCTCTTTTGTTCATTCGTTTTGAAAAATTAATTTTGATGCAAGTAAATTTTTCTAGGTTTTCCCTTTTTGCCCATTAATTCTTAATTGAATTTTTTGTATTTTTCGTTTTAGATTTTATTAAACTAAATTATGAATGCAAATGTTTAAAAGTTCGAAGTTATTCATCTTATTTTTGTTGTTGTAGTAAGTGGTAGTTGGTGGTTTAATAGCAGTCAACGTTCAAGTAATTTTAGAATAATTCATTTACTAATATAAATATGTTGCTTATGTGTTTGTTGGTGTGGTTGGCTGGCGGGGAGGGGTGGGTCGGTTTGTTTGTGAATTCGAAATGTTGCAAAGAAAACATTAAATAGTTTGTCAAAGGGTGGCAAAGATTAATGGACTACGCTCACTAAAGGGCTAAAATCAATTTAAAATAAAATTAAAATGCAAAAGAAAAAAAAAGGTAATCTGCAAAATTTCTTTATTCAAATTTGAGATAATAATTTTTAATTGTTTGATTTAATCATTTTGGTTTTGAAACTCGAATGTATTAATTTTTTAAACGATTTGAATGATATGAATGTATATAATTATAACCTTAAATAGCAAAGCTTTATATTAAAAATTTCGAAATCTGATAAGATGAAAAGTTCAAGAAAAAGTATTATGAAAAAATGATAAAAGAGTATTAATAGTCAAAACAATGCACAGAAGGTCGAAAAATAAATGTGCAGGGTGATTGTTTGTCACCTTCTTTTTAGGCACCAGCTCAAACTTCCTATTTGGACATTAATTCCCCCAAAGAGCTCTCTGGTCACCTGAAGCAGTTTTTAGTCGGCGATTATCAGTTGTCACTAATGTTTTCTAAATCAATTTCCTTTTACAATTTGCAATAATTTTCCCTTCGAAAATCGCCGCTCACGTTCGAACAGATCTGGGGGTGACAGACCCCGCTTTCCGCTCCCGTTTTCCTGTTTCGGTATTTTGTTGTAACTTATGCGGAACCGTCTGTGCATGACGTTTGTGTTTTTTATGTATTTTTCAGTGAGGGTAAGTGTTTTCTGCGTCTGTGTGCATTGATAAAATATTTCAATTAATTAATATAAATATTTTCTCTATTTTTAGCGATGACGTCGTCATTTGGCATGCGTGGTTATCGTTAATTAATGCGGTTACGTTTGGTTTGGATTTATTTAATTTTTCCTCTTTCTTTTGGACTTAATTAATGTATATTTCTAGATAATACCATTCATGAAAAATATTTGTATAGGTTCAGTTGTTGTTGTTGCTACATTTTTTTGTTGTTTTACAAACAAACATAGACATTCATAGATTCCAAAGACGTAGTAGATTTAGTAGATTTAGGCGGTGGCATTCGTTTGGACTTAGTATCTTTATTAAAACTAATACATAGTTAGTATTAATATATATTATAATATTCTATTGATTTTAAAATTGCAATAAGTTTTTTTATTTCTATTTTTTTGTATTGCATTGCAGCTGCAATATAAGCTGCAGCTTTGTTATTTTATTATTTTATTATTTATTTATTTATTTTTTTTTTTGGATTATTTTTGCGTTAGCTTCATTTGCAGAAAATCAGTTTCTTTTTAGCAAATTCAAAAGACTTACAAAAGCACACGCTAAAATTGTGGAGGGGGTGTGCGCAGACGCATTTGTATTGCATTGTATAGTAATTAGTTTTTTGCATTTGTATAAATTTATAAGATATAACATTTGTGGGAGGTGGGCGTGGTAACATTATCAGCTTATTTTTGCAATTACGAAAAACTAATAGAAATTTAGCTTCATTCTTTTGGTTGCGGGTATGTGACTGTGCATGTGTCCGTGTCCGTGCGCGTGTGTATGTGTATATGTGTGTGTATGGTCGTGTGCAAATATTCATAAATCCCGCTACTTTTAAAAAGTTTTATAAACGTTTTCTAAAAAACAAATATCAGCGAAGGAAAAAGTCAATTGCTACGGAAGCGATCAAGATTTATGAAATTTCGCTTTATCTAAATATTTATGAGCTTAAGCGCTCGAATATTCTCCCCTTCGGTTTAGGCCGCTGAAAACAGTTTCTTAATATCCGTTCTTTCGCGAACATTTATTTCACTCTTGCTTTCTTCTTTTTCGATTTATTTAAGAATCATAATCACAATTTGAAATTTATATAATTTAATGATTATTTAATATTCTTTAAAGGATAAGCTTTTTAATATTTTTAATTATTGCAAAAAATATTCTTTCCAAATATGCTGAAATGTATTTGATCGTTAAAAATTATATATTTCAAAAGATTTAGAAACAAGAAAACTCATTCGAATTCGCTGCAAAGCAATCTAAAGTATTTGCTCTTTTATATTTTTATATTATTGTGCCTTTTGTGTGTGTGTGTATGGGTGTGTTTGTAATTGCGTGTGTGTGTGCGTGTATATACATTGTACATATTTAACTTTATTTATATATTTATACTAAATATATTTTATATTTAATAATTTGTTTATTATCTTTGAAAATTTACATTTACTTAATTATTAAGTGATTTTTTATTTGAATAAATTGACATTAGGACCCTCGTACTTTTCATTAATGCGACAAAGTTTTTAAAAAAACAACAACAATTGTTGACTACTTTGTCTGCATTAAAATTTTATTAAAATTAATAAAAAAATTTAATAAATCATCTAATAAAATATTTCTTATTGTGCTCTACTTGCCTTTTTTCGCAAATTGCTTTTGTGCTTCCCTAAATTTATGTGAATCTAAGCATTCCCTTTGCTTTCTTCTCTTTCTAACTTTAGTTGTCTTAATGACTTTGCCTCTTTATAATATTAATTTCTTATTTCTTTACTCTCTCTCTCTCTCTTGAAATCCTTCCCGTTTTCTGACTTCAGACAGACAAACGATGATCCAATAGAACGAGCGTGTTAGAGAAAGAGCCCACTGGGGGTTCCCACCCCCTTTCTCTATATCTGCCTCTTAATTTGTCTGTTTACATGTCCTTAATTTTTATCTCTTTTGAGAACAGGCAAACGATTAATCAGCTAATTCTTCTTTTACTTAATCTCTTAATACCATCCATCGTAATGAGATAAAAAGAAACAAAAGAAAAAAAACAAAAAGATAAGAAATATATTTTAAAAATGAATGTGATTCATCCGAAATATTTCGTTAATTCATTAATTAAATTAATTATTAATTTTTAAACAGGCGCGTGATTTGACAATTAATTTGATCGACATAAAATTGTTGATCGTTTTATGAACGTCTTCACCGATTAGTTTTACTTCGGTATTACGGTTTAACACAAAACAAAAAATCTGACAACTCTCTTAGTTCCAACAGTTTGTCGTGAAAAAAAATTAAAAACGAATTTTTTGCAGAAATATTCGTGATCGATTAAATTATAATTCGATCGGTGAGACAGCGATCCATTCAATTAATAAATTTAAGTAATCGAATAATCGACCGATTCGAACACAGTCGATCAATCTGGTTGTTAAAAAATTTCAACAAAGAATTGATTTGTATGTTGGTGACTTTTGTTCGGTTTTGATCCGTAAAACATTAATCGATTTTATCGATAATCACAAAACCTTTTCAGTTAATCATTTCATTTTCTCATTCGGAGCAATCGAATATTTTCAAGCATAGAAAAAATCGTTTATTTGTGATAATTGTTATAATTATTATTATGATTAATATTGTTATTTATTATGAATACTATTGTTGTTGTTGCTCTTGTTGTTGTTTTGGTTTGGCTGAGCTCGATATAATTTCTAGAATAATCTGTTTTGTGTATTTTGTTAATTATAATTGAATTGATTTAATATTTAATTAAAAATGAGACGTCATAAAAAGCTTCTGTGTAAATCTAGTTTTCTTAATAACGTTTCTTCTTCTTCTTTAATTTTATATAGCAATATATTTTGTATATAAGATTTCTGAATTTTGTATAATTTTATTGATTCGGTTTTATGGATTAATATTTATTGAAAGTAACAAATTTCCCTAAATCGCTTGCTAATTCAAGTCATTAATTGTTTATTAATTTGCTTTTTTTTAGAGATGGCAACAACTTCTGCAACATCGACGTATATGTTATTCCTTACTATTATGGTTTTCCCAACCCTTTCCGTTTTTATTTTCAGTTAATTTTCTTCTTTTTTACTTTTTATTTTTTAAATTTCTGCCATTAATTTTCTTTCCTCCTGTTTCCGCTTTAGATTCCGCTCTTCCCTTCTTCTTCTTCTTGATTTGCATAGTTTGTTTATACATCCGGTTTGTATGAAAAAACCATATATGGAATTACGATCTGGATAGAGTTTATGTTCAATGTTTGGTAAACTAGTGTTTGTTATGAATAGATATTCTTGAGCTCTTCTTCTTATTTGTTTTATACATTATTATGCGTTAGTGTTGGTAAATGCAATTTAGTACATGCTACGAATTATTTATACATTCAGAGGCTACTGCTCTGGCTGTTGTTGTTGTTGTTGTTGTTGTTTGTCTTGTGGTATTTTTTATTTATCATATTTGTTTTTTGTTCCTTTTTCTATTCAAATCCATTTCCATTGACTCGTTTCCTTTCCGCTTGCCTTTTTTAAGTAAATACAAACGAAGACGCGGAGCACAATTCAAATTCATACCTCGCTCTCTCTCTCACACACACACACACACACAAACACGCGAATAATTGTAGTGCACAAATGCATTCACACAAATTCATTCAAACAAATATCGAAGACTTCGATTATTGCAAAAGAAATCAGGAACGACTGAACCTACACTGCAATGCTGTTCAACGTTCATTGCTGTTTTTGGTGACGTCACTTTATAGCTTCGGTAGGAAATTTGCATCTTCGTAACAAAAAAAAAAACGTAAGAAATAAAAAAATTAAAAAAGATAAAGAAAAAAGAAAAAATTTAATTTCTGATAATTTAAGTTTTCATATATATAAAAACATAACAAGATTTTGTGATTTTAGAAAAACAATAAATTGGAAAATTCAAAAAAAAATTAATTCTAATAAAATTAATAAATAAATAGAGAGAAAAAATTAACAACAATTTTTTAAATTAAAAAAAAGTTATAAAAATAAAAAAATTAAATAAAATTATTATATTCATTCTAGATTTCATCGACGTGGGGAAGAGAACCGGTGCCAGAAAGGACGCTATGAAACCCTTTTTCAAAACTAACTGAATTACTTTCCATTTATTTTATCGATTGATTGTTTGATTGAAAATCTCTTAAGCCGATTATAAACAAAATTTGAAAAATATTACTTTGATTGAATTTCGAAAATGTACTCCTATATGCTTTTCTTTACTCTTTTATTTGTATTCCTAATGTTTGTCCACCATGCATTGAAATTGTTGTTGAAAAAATAACAAAAGCAACAACAAAATTGAAGAGAATTGTTTGCTTTGGAGAGAAGAGCAAAGTCGAAGCCTTTGTTGAATTTTTTTTTCGAATTCTCTTTGTGAATTTTCATTATTCCGGAAGAGCAAAAAACGTTTCTTTTTTAGTTAAATTTTTTTTAATCGCAAACCTCGGTTAGTTTATAAAAAATTTTTTGAAAAATGGAAAAAACAATAGAAATCAAACAAATCAAATACAAATGGAAACAAATTGCACAAATCAAGTTAAGAAATAAATGAAAAAAATGAAACAATTGACGATTTGAATCGGATAACGATACAAAAAAAATTCAACGGAGCAAGAATATTCGCAAATGATGAATAAATTAAAAATGGTTTTAATAAAAGCGATTTTTAAGCTCAGTTGAAAACTATTAGTGTATAAGAATTGAAAAAAGATATAGTCGTAAATTGGTTTAGTAAAAAATATCAAAATTAAGGAAGCCCTTTCTGATACAAATCGAATTAAATTTAAATTTTTATTACAAGAAAATCAAATCAAATTTCAAACTCAAACCAAAATTAGGCTTGTTAAAGTAATATAAATAACAAATGAAAATGAACTGTTAAATGTACCATAAAGTAAATTAAAATAAAATAAACTACTATTATTTTATTAAGAATTGCCTTAGAATTGAAGCAAATAAAACTTAAGAAAATTTAAAACAATTTTAAAAGCCATAGAATATTTATCTAATTTAGAATGAATAACAAATTGAATAAAATGTAAGAGAAATTAATAAATTAACAAAATATAAAAAGCAATAAAATAAAAAAATAAATATTTTCACTTCATTAAAGACCAATGAAGTTATTTATTAAATGGTGAAATAAATAAAACTAAAAGTTATTTCATTGGTGTTTAGAATTATTTGTCCCTTATTGCTGTTACTTTATTATTATTTTTCTGAAGTCTGCAAATTCGATTTTATCCTTTATCACCAAAAATTCTTATTCCGAAAAGGACGAAATTTAAAATTTGATCGGAAATCGAGAATCTTCTGTAAATTAAAAGGCACAGAATTTATGTGAAAATTTAGAGATTTATTCTTAAACTAGAAGAGAAATAGCCGGGACGAGACGTTCCCTGGATGAAATGAAAAAATGCCATGATTAACCAAACAGGCAAGAATCGTTGTTGTTGGCTACCGTTGCAGTTGTTGTTTGTTTGTGTTCTGTTGTTTGTGCCGTTGTTATTTGATGGTTGTTATTGTTGTTGTTGTTGTTGTTTGAAAATGTTATTCTAGTAGAAACTGTGGGGAATGCCTTGTACTGATCGATGCAGAAATAATTGTTGATGTTGCTTTTGTTGTTTGTTGTTCTGACTGTTCCAAAAATGAAACGAAGTTAGACCATGGATTTATGAATAACGAAGGAAGTGGGGAATAAATTGAATGAATGGAAGGTGGGTAAGGTAAATGACCGAAACGACCGAAATGAAATTTAAAAGACATTGACAAAACCGAAGATTGCGGGATGATTGGAGGATGGATGGATGTCTGCATTAAATGAATCAATGATTTCGAGTAATAAAACAAGTTTTTTATTGTATTTGAATGTTAATTAGTATAAGTTCAAGTTTATTTTTCAAAAATTCTTTTGGTTTTTTGTTAAAAGTATTTCATAAAAGTGTTTGTATGTTTGTTTTTTGCAAATGTTTGATGGATATTAGTATTAATTATTATATAGTATTGTTTCTTTCATTGCAAGCATCATATCAGATTTCATTACTCGCTACTACTCTACTCGCTACATTGTAATTTATAATGGTATCTAATGTGGTTGTTGTTCTTGGTTTTCGTGTTGTTGTTGTAGTTGTTATGATGATTGCTGATTATTGGATGATGAGAATATATGTGTCCATATGTAATTCGCAGCCGCAAAATATTTATCGTGTTGTAAATCTTTCAATATTTTTTTACTTTTCTTGCTGGTGCTGTTGTTTTCTACTAACAAACTCCAATCATTTATTTTAATGACATCTATTCAAATAATTATTCCCATTCTGCTCTTTTTCAATTATTTCGTCTCTCAATATTCATGAAATGACAAGCAGTGGTGTTGTTCTTCTACTTGAGAACTTAAGAAACGAACGTGATATAGCTCCTACCTTCAGTCGCTATGACTCTCACTCTCGAAGATTTAAGAAACAAACTAGCAGCCGCTTGTTACTTACGATCGTTCCACTGGAGAGACTTAAGAAACGAACCTGACACCAATGCTGACCGATAATGAATCCACACTATTCGGAACTGATCAATTGTTGTTGTGTTTTTCGTTTCTTTTTCCTTGTCATTGTTGCTTTTTATAATCTTTCTGTTTAATTAAATATTGGTTTTTTGTTTTTAAAAAATCTTTCAAAGTAATTGCAGCTATTAAAGGTATTATTGAATGAATGCTATGTTTTATGTTCGCTTTTCATTTAACACATAATTCTTACTAGTTTCGTTTAAGTTTTCTACTAAAGAATGATTACATAATGATGTCATTAAAGGGAAGGTACGTCATATACATATATGTACATATGCTACCTCCTTTTTGATGTTGTTGGTAGACATTAATCCTGACAAAAACAAATGAATACTACAATGAAAGTTTCCCATTCAAGTGATTTATTATATTTTTTTTATTTTGCTACGAACTACGACATTTCTTCAAGTGTAGGTGTAAGAGTAAGTATATATTCATGTAAGTTGTATTTCCATGTTTAACAAATACATAAAAGATTCCCATTAAACAGCATTCAATAAAGTGTCTGTGTGTTTGTTGATATATATATGTATGTATGTCTATATAAAGATGTCCCGTATAATGCATGCATGTATGAATATTAATATTTATAAGTGTTATAAAAGCGTGTATGAATTGCAAGTTTGTGTTTTCGAATTGATTTTTAATACGTGTTGGGGAAAATTTATTTCCCTCTGCATAAATTTACTTTTAATAAACAAAACGGTGACCATAAAGGAAAAATTTTTGTCAGAAAAAAATTTGGTCCGTCATGGCTCTTCTTCCAGTCTCTTCCAATTAATTTTTGTCATTTTCTTTCTTTTGTGTTACGAGCTTCTCAGGTGATTTTTTTTTCATCGGTTTGCTCGTTAAATTTACAAGAAAAACTATAAAAGATTTCATTATTAAAAAAATATTTTACTCAAATCAATTGAGATGAATAAGATTGTTTTAAATTTAATTTATAATTTCGATTGAACAAATAAAATCATGAGATCAAGCACGTCTTACGTCCTGATCTCAAACAATCGAATTCTGTAAAGACGTCCGTGTATCGCGAATCCGAACGCCTTGACAGGTGATTGTATCTGGAAGTGATTACAACGAACTTATTGGTCAGGCAAACAAACAAAAAAGTATGGAAGAAAAAAAGGAGAAAAGGAAAGGAAAAGATTATCACACAGCCTTCAGCTCATTTCTTCAATTTTCACATTTATTGATTATTGCACATTTAGAGGAAGGCTAAAACAATAATTCTGTAAATGTGTGAGTGCGTTTGTGTGTGATTTTCATGTGTTATAAAATGTTTGTGTTTTCTTTTCTTAGGGTTTGACCATTAGTTTGGTTAGCTTGCGTGTGTGTGTGTTCGTTCATGTGTCTGTGTGGGGATGTGTGTGTATGTACGTGTGTATGTATGTGTATGTGTATGTGTGTGTATGCATGTGTGTGAGCGTGTACGCGTGTGTATCTGTGTGTGCCTAATAATGAATTTGTTTCAATATATTTGTGGTCTTTTTTCTACTCTCTTTTTATCTCTTCCTGCTTTAATTCTCTTCTCTAGATCTTCATTTCAGCAAATAATTATGTAAATTGGTTGGCCTTTTTTTTGTTATTGCCATCATGCGGCTTACTTATAAACTAATTTCTTCGCTAATACACAAAAAAGTTAGTTATTAATTCGTTTCTCGCAAATTTCGTTTAAAGTTCATATTTTTTCTTTATATAATTAATATCAATATTAAATATTTTTTCCAATATTTTCCTTTCCTCCTTCCTTCCTTATTTCCGCTCGACCTATCACTTTTTCCTTTTCTATCATTTCATTCACGTATTACTTCTATCTCCGCTTCCTTTTTCGTAAGAATAATAAAAATTAACATCTAGAGCTAAATTTAGTTTAAACTGTTTTCATCTTGTGGGCTTGTCTGTTGCTGTGTCTTTTTTTGCAATTAAAAATGTTGCTTTTGTTTTTATTTTCGTTATGTATTTTGCGAAAAGTCATCAAAAGAACTTTTATTGGAAATATCTGTCACCAATTCTTTGCTTTTTGCGACTCCATCAATATGTTGATGATGATGTTTGTTCAGTGTTTTATATGAATGTGATATAGTGTTCACTTGGTGGTGGTGGTGGTGTTGTTGTTGCTGTTGCTGATGATACCGTCGAGATGATATTGGCTATTGTTATGTTTGATAGTGTAGTAGATGTTCGTTTCATTTGTTTGATGAGTTTGCTGGTGTTTGTTGGAGTTTACTGGTGTTTGTTGTAATTTACTGGTGTTAGCTGTTGTTGTTATTTGGATGCAGCTCAAATGTGTTGAATATTGATAGTGGGTGGTGGTGGTTATTGTAGCTGTTGTTGGTTTTAATTTTAGCTGCGTTTTGTTTAACAAACATTTTGTTTGTGAAGTGTGTTTCTTCGCTGTGTAAGTTATATTATTTGTTCATTTGTTGTTGTTTTCTTGTTGTAAAGTGAAGGGTGAAGTGGTGTGTGTAATGGCGTGGCGTGGTGGCGTATTGGATGAATCGTGTATGGTGTTTTATTTATTAAATTGTTCCTGCTTTAGTCTAATAAAATTGACACTTGATCATCATCTAATAAGCTTAAATTTTATACTTAAAAGTTTCCTCTTCTTTTTTCTGAGAGCATGTATTTTTGTTTTGTTTTTTTCTTTTGTTTTGTGTTTCAAGGTTTGCTTGATATTTTTATTGTATATTTTATAGTTTATTGATATTTAAAATATAATATGTATGTATTAAGTATATATTCAAATACATATATAATCTATATAGTCGGTGTACAGAGTTGTTGTTGTTTGGTTTCCGTTCGTGAAAAAATAAGTGTGAATTGAAGAAGAAATCAGTTTCCAAAAAAAGGTTCGGCTTTTTGTTGAAGCTTTTTTTTAAATAAGAAATATAAAGTTCGTTGTTTTTGCAAAATAGTGTCACAGTTTTTATTTTACTGCTGCTCTAGGGAATTGAGTCGATTGTACTCTAAAAGGTATTCAGAAATTCCAGAAAAAAATATTAATAAAAAATTAAAATTGAAAAAAACTCAAAATGGAAAAAATTTTAGAGTAATAATTTCTCGTCCGTTTTTCCCTTCAGCTCTTCCTGATTTTTTCATTGTCCTTTTACCTTTTCCTTCTATAGAAACAATAAACCGACAACCTTGCTTGTTTTGTAAAAAGAAATGAACAAAATTGTTTTCTCTCTTCTCGTAATGAATGAAATCTGTTTTCTCTTTATAACATTGAAAATATTGATGTATTACTTAAAACTCTAATAAAATTAACTAATTTAGTTTGCCTGTAATAGCGAAATATTACAACAACTTTACAACAAAATTGCACAAATTTATCTAAACAATTTTACTAGACAAGAATTCATTTCAAATCTTTAAACCAACAAAACTAAAAAAGAAAAAACGGAGAAAGTGAAAACAGCAAAGAGAAAACAGGAATGAGAAAAACAAAAAATTGTTTGAAAACAATTGGAAATTTTAAGGAAAATAATAGTTTTACTAAATTGTGGCAAATATTTTTGCTAAATTATCATCTTGAATACTATTAATTACAAAAGTAAATAAGTAATTTATTAACGAAGCCGCGAAATATACGGTTCCAACAATTATTTAATTAAGCAAACCAAATCAATTCGTTAATTTATTATATTTAATAGATTAGTATTGCGTTTACTGCTTGTTAAATGAATTCAAAACAATTTCCGTTTATTCATGACATTCATGAATTCACGAAAGTTTACGTCAAAATCTAAAACAATTTGGACTTTGTTTGTTTGGTGTGGAAAATCGTTTTCTTCTACGTTTTCCTGCTATTTTCATTTCCTCCCTCCTATACTTGTTTCCTTATCAATTTTCTTCACATTTATTTTTATATTCAATATTTTTCTTATAATAATCGATATTTATTTTTCCTTAAGCTTTTAGTTTTACTTTTTACGCTTTAGTTCATTTTCATGTGAATGATTTATTTTCTTAATTCTTTGAAAAGCTATTCCTTTTTTATAAAAGATATAATTGTTTTTATTTCGATGGCAAAATATATTTTGATACCCTTAATCAAATATACAGATATATAATTATATAGGATATGTTGACTTTTCACATATTTATCATCTTCTTGACTTCTGCTTCTTCTGCTTCTTATTCCTTGCTCATTCTTTTAAAACGTTTCTTGTTTTATCAATTTTTTGGCAAATCGTTTTTCCGGTTTTTTAGAAAACATTGGTAAATTTATTTTCTTTCTATTTTCAGGGAGATTTTTTTCTTTCGGGTGTCAATTTAATTGTTGTAATGTTGTTGTTGGTTTTTAATTTTCAATTTCTATAAATTAATATTTAGTAAGTGTTAAAGTGCTTCTAAAAAAGCCCGATTTTTAAAATTGTATTTAATTAAAGTCGGAAATTTGTTTTATTTTTGTTTTGTCTCTTCCGATTCAATTCCTGCTAAAGAAATAAGTATTGTTGTTTCAAGGATAATGAAACATTATGCGTTGTTGTAATTGCCATTTATTTTATATGAATTATAAGAAAGAATAAAACATAGCGCAATTCAGTAAATTATACAATTTTTTTGTAACAAAAAGAAAGTTAACACAAATTATAAATTTTACGAATGTATAATTAAATCTACAACAAAATCTTAATAAAAAAAACAAATCATAGTAAGAATAGTAGTGAGCATTTAAAAGGGAGTGAATGGATAAAAGAAATAGTATTACAGTTACACGCATCCTAAATGTCATTTGGGAACGTCTAAAACCACGTTTTGACTATGCGATGACTAATTGTGAAACACAGAGGCCTCGATTTTTGATCCCTTAAATATCTCATTTGAGAGCAAATGACTCATTTGGCCATATCAAGAGCTAATTTCGAACGTATTGGTAATATTCTGTCCACATCTTTTTTTGTCCATTTTAATCATTCATCCTCTCCTTCAACCTCACTCGCAAAATCAAATCGTCACATCAACCCTCATATAATGCTTCGTTTTTCTTATAAAATGAAGAAGAAAAAAATCAGTATTTGTACGTTATAATTATTCAAATTATATAGTTTATAGCTATCTCTCGAATAAGACATTCTTGAAAAGATTATTTGTCTTTATGATATGAAAATTTTCTCGATACCAAAATATACCGTTCATTATGGGCATGAAGCCAATGTTTATCATTAATATTTATATTATTATTATTATTATTATTATTATTATTATTATTATTATTTATTATATATATATATATATATATATATATATATATATATATATATATATATATATATATATATATATATATATATATATATATATATATATATATATATATATATATATATATATATATATATATATATATATATATATATATATATATATATATATATATATATATATATATATATATATATATATATATATATATATCATTATCATGGTTTTGATTTCTTTGAAATGAATTTGAAAATTTCTTTATAAATCAGTATTTTTTAAGTACATTAATATTATAAAATTAACTATTTTTACACAATTGCAAACTAAATTTAAATGAAGCTTTCACTGAATTATTTTTTGTTTTGGATAATGAATTTTATCAATGTGTAATTTTATTATGATATAGATAATAAAATTATTTTGAAGCTCCGAAGCTTGTCTATTAACATGCTTAATGAACAATAGATAAATAATTTTATTGTGTGGCCGATTTGAAAAAAACAAAACTAAAAATGAAGAATAAAACAAAACTAAAAATTTGCTTTGAAGAGCTGAATGAGAATTTGTTGTGCGAATTCAATTATAAATATAATCGACGATTACGTAATTATATAATTGTTCTAAATTATAAGATAATTCAGCAGTTCCAAGATTTTGAAACCAAAATTAACGCTGAGCTTAACTGCGGAGAAAATGTCTTGTACAATTTAAAAATTTTAGCACAAAATTCTAAATAATAAAAAGCGATTTAAGCAACAAATATTCGGAGGATGTCAAAAAATATATTCATCAATTTAAGATGCGAGAATGCTGAAAAGTTAGTTTGTTGCAGATTTTTTGAAATTTCATTTTATTAATTTTTTTAAACTTTTGGTTTAATGTTCTTTTTATATATCCGTTTTGTTTTTGGTTCTTTATTCTCCCTTTCAGAAATTAGAAAAATTGAGGAATTGATAAAGTTATTTATGGAGAAAGTTCTCGTGATTTCATGCTCGTCGCTCGGATCTTGCAACAAAAGCAAATTTCTTTTCAAAGAAATTACTTTAAATTCCCCATCCTTGTCTTTTGTTTCTTGTGCTCCGATTCACTTAAGCTTCTTTTGATATGATCGTTTCTGATATTGCGCAATTTGCATGATATTTTTATGTTGTTTTTGTTGTTGATGTTGTTTGTTCTTTGCATTTCTTTACAATCGAGTAAGGTGTTTAATATCTCGCCTTGGGTTGGGTTATTCCACTACTCTGGTGATCGCAGTGTATTAATTTTTTGTAAAAATAATACACAAAAATTTTAAAATAAAAGCAGAAAGAAGTGAAACAGCGTAGAGAAGAACAAACTTATTAATAATATATATATTTTTTAAATAAATGTCATCAAATTCTTTTGTTTTTAAATGGTGAAAAATATACACAAAAATTCTTTTTTAAGCTATCATATATTTTTTGCTTTGTCTCCTTAAAAAATAATTAGAGGAATCTTCTGCTCAAGAAAGTCGCTGATTTTATGGAAATTATTTTAACTATTAGAACAAGAATTATTATCATTAATGTTATTATCATTCATTGTTTTCTTTTTATCATTCGTGATCATCGTTATTATTTTAATATTAATTTTATGTTTATTATTTGATAGTTTGATTTTTTTAATACTCTTTAAGAAAAAAGTAATGTCTTTTTTATGATTTCTTTCAAATTTTGCTCGCTTCGGATTACTCTTCGTCAAGTGAAAACAAAGTTCTTTTTCTTCTTCGCATTTCTAATTTCCCTCTAGTGCAACAAAATAATAATACTAAATAATTACTCTATAGTTTCCTTTCCTTTTGCTTCTTCTTATTGTTTTTCCTTAAAATTTAAAATTCAAATATTTTTCCAATAAAAGTCAGCTTCATTTTTTTCTGTGATAAAAGAGAGCTAAAACTATTTTTAAAAACTTTATATAAATTGTTTTAATTTTAAATACTTGTGTTGTCATATTGTCAAAATAGGTTGGGTTTTTATTTCTTTTCTTTTTTAAATTAATATTTCAATCTATCCTCCTGATTAGGAGGATATCCCTCCCCATTTTTTTTATAAATCAATTAATAAATTAAAAAATGAAAATTTTGTATTGGTTTGAAGTCGTAATAATAATAAAATAAAGTACAATATTTTCTTTGTAAAATACAATTCACGTGCGTTTCGCTTTTTGCATTGCTTCCTTTCGTTTATATTATTTTTAATTACAATTTTTTTAGAAGAACAAATATCAAACTATAAAAAGCTTTGGCTTTAAACAAAAGCCATGATTTTGTGTCGTCGAAATTAAAATTCCTTTCTCTTTCGTTAACGAATTAAAGGCAAAATAAACATTGCGCGGTTTAAGAAAAAACAAATTTTTCTATTATATTTTTTTTGCTTTTTTTTGTTTTTGATTTTTGGTTTTTTTTAATTTTTCTGCTGAGAGTAAGAAATTCTTAATATTTTTTTTCAACCACCCAAACAAATAAGAAATGCAAAGTCAGTGCTGTTTCTGCAAATGTTCGATTAGTCGCTTCTGCCTTGAGGACGCATATTTTTTAATGAAAACAATTGAATTTAATTCTCTAACATCAAAACGAATGCGTCCAGTAATTGTTTGACATTTTATACGATCTTTATTGTTATTGTTGTTATTGTTGCCGTTGTTGTTATTTCTTTTATACACACGGCCACTGCTCCATCACCCACTGCTCTTCCTCCACCCTTCCCCGTGGCACGTAGCTATAATCAAAACCATCAACTGCAGAATTACTGATACTTCTTTATGTTTTTTGTTCTATTGCATTCCCATTTTGTTGTCCTTCCTCACTCTGTCTCCCTCTATTCCATCGGCTTCCCAATTTCGTTTAATCGCTCTCTATCCATCCGTCTCGCTCATGTCAAGTTTTTGAGTTACTGAAATTGCATTTCTTATAAAATGGTAATTAAATCTCAATTGTATGGCTCAGGCTTCGCACTGGCATCATTCTCTTTCTCAATGATACCTTCATGGGCAGCATTATTCCAAGCAATATTCATACTCTTTGATGACGAGAAGCAAAGTTTCATGATGAATGGGAATTTCGAACCTAAAGAGAGAGAAGAGATATCAAAAATAGGATGATAAACGATGGCGAAATATTAGATTTAAATGTATGTTTTTCGATACAATTATTATTTTCTTTTTTTTATAATTAATAAATAATTCTTTATATATTAAAATCCATCTAAATTTATTGCAATATACAGGATGTTTGACACTGTAAAACATGCATATTTGCAGACGTTATGAGATTGTTCGTATGGACCATTATACAGGTTTCAAATAAAACTTCAAGCACAACAAGTAAAACTTTTTTCGATTAGTTGTTTCGGATACAAATTTCTCTTTTTATATGCTCTTTTTATATTTCTCTTTTTATAATATTTATATTTCTATTTTTTTGTACACTTTCCTTTGATTCCATCATTTGTTAATTAAACTAAAAAAGAAGAGCCCAAACAAAAACAAAATATATTAATCACTGCAATAAACCATCAGAGCAAACGAACAGATAATCAGGATAATAAAGTCAAACAATTCTTTTGAATTATTTACGCCCGCATAAAAGAGACTGAACGATTTATTTTGTGGTTTTAAATAATACGAGAGTTCATACGAAGCGTAAATATCGCATCACACGCATTGATGATTTTTTGGTGAGATGAGAAGTTGTTTATGGTGGGGTGTTTATAGCGTTTTCAAATCATGTACTGTGTGCGTCCGTGTCTCTCTGCGTGTGTTTGTTTGGCCCGTATAATTCGTACAAATTGGTTGTCACTGCCAACGGAAAATAACTCAAACATGCCCGAGAATTATTTTCATATTTTATTTACTAAGTTCACGTTTCAAAAGTTTTACAATGAAAAATAAATAACAATTTCCTTTTAAAAAATTATCAATTTTTCTGATTGTAGAAGAGGCATTGAGTACATCTACTTCAGTAAACAATTAAATATTTGAACCGTGGATCATTTATTGTTACACAAATCCTTTTATTTTTATTTAATTCAGAACAAAATAATGCTGTTTCAACACAGTCTTTATTGCCATTAAGTATTGCAAATTATTGTTTCGCTGTCATTGTTTCTGACAAACGTCCTTCCTCTCCCCCTCTACCTCTCTCTGCGGAACACACTAATCCAACATTTTTCTCATTATAGTCTGAAAATTAAATACGAAAAAGGCATCTTCATAAAATATCGTATGAACTCGACGCTCTTTTTTCTTTCTTTTCAAAAATTCATTACTCGATTTTGAATGTTTCCGTTTGTTGTTTAATAAACAAAATATGTTGCGATGAAAATGCAATGTTTGTGATTTCGAATTTATTATTTCATTACAAACAAAGCCAAGCAAGCAAATAAATAAAAACAATAGTAAACTCAAATATAAATATTTAAAACGAATTGGCATTTCTCACGCTAGCACCGTGAAAAACGAATTCTTGTGATTGGCAATGCCATGCACGTAGAAAACGAAAAACTAAAAGCTACCCAACAAATGATGGAATTTTATATTGCATACTTTTTGGATGCTTCGAGAAAGCTTCAAAAATCCATTCGTACTCATTCATCAGAACGCCCATATTACCCGCCGTTTTACTGCCGCGAACTCCAAGCAGTAAATTTTGATTTATTGAAGGTTCAAACCTAAACCCGATGGGAAACTGAAAAGCTAATATTGTTAGTTAACCCCGCCGCAGGGAACGATTTTCATTTCTCTTTGCAATGATGATGATGATGTTGGAACGGATGAGTGTTTGAATACTGCAATAATTCCCGAGGTTAACCAATGTTTCCACCAATCTCCCTGTCTTTGGTTTAATCTCCTGCTCAATCATTGCACACTCGAAAGCACACATATGCGGACACACAGACACACTACAGAGCGGTTACTTGAATTGCAATCCAATTCAATGGTTTTGGTTGTGGGTTGAGGGCGGAAAATTGAAACAAATATCAAACATCGCATTTGCAACCTAGAGATCAATAAACGACCACAGACCATCACCGTTAACAATTAGTTTTTTATTGATATTGCACATTGACAGCTGTCAAACGTTAATTGTCAGCTGACATTTTTATTATGATTTGAACGATAGCGAGACGTACGAACGAGACGCAAAGATTTTTAATGCATATATTACGGTAAGAGGGGGATAGGTACATTTATATCTATATGACCCTTTTTTAGCTGTATTTTCCAATAAAATCTCGTTTAAAGTAAGGTCTGGTCGACCATTGTAGAGAAGATTGTCTATTTATAAAAAAAGCCCGACTTTTGAATAGAAAATTTCTGGATCTGTAGCTATGTGTCAAATTATTAACCACCACATCCAGCAAAGAAAAGTCCATTAGTTTTCGAAGTCTCTTTCAACAGAGGAACCTATACATTGTCACTCCCCTGTCTGTTCTCTACATCTTATGAGAAGAAGCTCTGTGAGGAAATGACCCGATATAAGTCAATGTTAGCTGCTTTTCCTGGTATACAATGCGTTTCTTATTACAAATAATTATTTTATCTTATGCGAAATACAGTTTCTAAACGAAGAATTGTCATTGTTATTGTTGTTCTAATCGCTATTTGTGCGACATACATTTTCTGAATTAATTAAAATTATTCAGCAATAAGAATAATAAAGTTATATCAAATCAAAACGAACACAAGAATTATTACATTTTATGAAGAAGTATTCGTGATATTTCTTTCCACCCTGCTTCCTTTCTTCCTTTGCTTGGCTTTGCTAGGCCAGGTAATGTGTTGCAATGTGCCATCCCATACACGCCCCATTTGCACCGTTGCAGACCATTAACAATGAGGCGGCATATCAGCGTAATGGCTTTCTTCGAGGCAATCGTATACGACGCGTTTTTGCTCACGTCTATAAATGTGTGTGTATGCATGCTTGTGTGGGGTAATAACGGTAGCTGAGGGCCATCATGAGTAATTATTAATTTATTTTCTACTTCTGATTAATGTTTGGACAATACTAAAAGCCTGGAGGGGCTGCCTGGTATTCTGATGAAGTGGGTGGGATTGGATTGAATAAGCGTAAGATCATAAATTTCAATTTTGTTGCGGGCACGTCGCAAGCCATTGCCGTTAAATTTAAATAACTTTTAGATCGTGCTATCTGGATGCTGTCCGTCAGAGAAATGCTGACATGGTATCCTCCCTTTAGATTTCAAGAGTGTATGAATTTTAAAGTATTTAAATTCAATCATCCGTGTATAAAGACTAAATATATAAAATATTTCAGTGGTAATGGTCTTTCCTCAGAAGGTTAATGGTACCGAAAAATTCATGAAGAAAAATGCTTACTTCCGATTGTTGAGAAAAATAAGAATTTGTTGAAGATAATAAATAATAATCTTCTCCCACCCTGAGTTTTCAAATTAAATAGAAACTCAGCGGTAGACGCCGAATTATATTCCTTCCTCGGATAAAAGCTCTAAAGCCTTAAAAGAAGTAAGGATATAGGAATGACAATGTTTTGCGTGCTTCATTTACTAAAGTCGTTTTTCGTTAGCCTTTACAGATTCTTGTATAAGAAAATCCACTTAGTTTCAATTCAATTTAATTAATTCGCAGTTTTGGAACAAAAAAGAAACTACATAAAAACAGAAAAAACAGAAACTACATAAAAGCAGAAAGGAAAATAAGTTTCTTTAATTAAATACAAGAAACGTTCAGTTTGAAATAAAATGTACTTTTAATCCACAGTTAAAATTTTTAGAAAAGAGAAAAAGCCAGAAATAGAGATCAAATTCTCCAGTGAATTGAACTTCACAAGTTGCCCGATTTCTAGATGAGAGAAACCCATCTAGAATTTGTCAGACAAACCCATATCTCGAACACCCAAATTATTTTTGCGGTTAAAAGCGTCTAGGATTGTACATTTGGAATTGAATTTGAGAGAAGACTGGTCTATTATGGCGAGGAGATATTAAAACATTTCCTCCATCAAAGGGGAAAGCCTATTAGGTCCAAAATAGATAAATGAACAATTCTTCGTTCTAAAAACTGATACTGAAGAAGCTGATTGATTATTCAAAGTGAGACAAGACACCACTACCAAATTGTGAAAATTGTCAAAGAACTAAAATGTAAGAGGAGGAAAGTCCTGAGATCGCCTACTGGTACCGTTCTTTTCACCAGAAGGCACAAAAAATGTGGTAAAATATAAATTAAAGCTTGCTTCCTTTGAAATTAAGGAAGAATGTTTGCGAAAAAGAAGCACTGGTGGCAGCAGGTTTTTACCGCTGAAGCATCTCAAGTGCTCATCATTGTTTTCCTAATTGTTTTAATGAAATATTACACAAGATAAATCTTCATAAATTATCTCTCCAACAAAGGAAGGCACAACAGCACACGCTTTAAATGTGAAAAGAAGCAAGCAAGCTCACTTAGGAGAAAGTCGTTAAGAGGAAAATTATAAAAGGTAGAGAAGGAATAGAAAGGAAGCAGGGGAAGATAATTGCTTAGGGAATCGAGAGCATTTCGTTAACTGCCTTCTAGAGAGGCAGCAGGATCTATAAAAATGATATTAAACTTGATAAAAGGATATTTATTATAGCTCAAGGATCCTTTCGGAGGACTTGATTTACAATCAGCTAAATCTAACCGACGACTCGAACGTCTATTTGTAAGACTTATTATCCCTAAAACGACTTATTATCCAACCTGTTTAACCCAATTTTCAGCTACTATAGAAATCTTAGGAGAACAAGCGCAGAACCTTCTAACAATGTGTTCGTTTCAATAGAAATTAATGATATCACCGAAAACTGCTTTGAAAAGTTCTTTTGTAACTCCGAAATTTTAAATTAATAATTTGTTTATAGAAACGACTAACAATTGGTTTTTGTGTTTTTTTCGATTTTCAATAAATTTTCAAATAAAAATAACAATTTAGAGAAAGTACCTACCTTTACCCTCAATTGGTAGATGATTGCACTTCATAATGGCCAAAACAGCTTGAGATATATTCGCGAATTCAATCAGACCCGATGATGAGCGCTCAGACTTCAGAGGAAACAGGCGCACTGAAGTGGGCGGAATTTCCTTAATACTAAAAATTCCCATGAGCTGATCTTCAGTGACGCCGGGAGGAGTATTGAAGAAATGTAAAATCTGCAAGACAAGAGAAAACAATGTGCGATGAAATGCGCATGCAGAATATAAAATTTCAAAAGCGAACGCAATAACTGTCTTCCTATTCATCCATCCATCCTTCCCTGTTTACTTGCTGGGACTTACCTTACTCGGTGGTTGGATACGATTTTTGCTTGCTTGTGTTGGTGACATGAATCGATTATTCTTGGATCCAGTATATTCTTTAAAACTGGGTGTATGATCAGCAAGCATGAATGGATTAATGACCTCGGAAAGGAAATTCTGCTTGGAGAATGCAATTTGAATTTTGCCACCATTGCCGATGGAAATGTTATTCAAATGCTGGACGCAACGTTCAACGGCAACGGAATCACCCATTTGTACCATAGCAGTACCTTCTTTGGTCTTCAAGAATTTTATCTGGAATATCGCAATAGGAAAAATATTAAAATATCTCAAATATTTATAAATGTTTCAAAAAATGTTTGCAAAAATTTATTGCAATGAATGACGAAGAGGTAGGTATCAGTAATTTATGAAAAATCTAAATAAAATCATTACATATACTTTTTGTCATAAAATGTTTTTAAAAATCTTATTAAGATCTCTAAAAATTTTCCATCCGAAGAAAATTTCCCAAAATCATTCACTTTAAATTAACGCACAATGTAAATATTTTTTTGTGATTATTACATAAAAAATCCATTCTCGTGACATTCTTGAGTTTCCTCTTTTTTGAATCATTTAATCCCTTTCTTCTTCTCCCTTAAGAGACACTGTCTCGTAACGTCATAGCTAAACCCTAATCTTATAACACAAAGCATTCGAGAAATCTAACTTACACTCTGGAAATATTCATGAACTTTTTAGTAGAATGAAATATTAAAAAGAATGCTTTGGCTATTTATCAGTTTATTTTGCCCAGAGGAATGTGCGAAGGGGTTGTAAAATACAATGTTTCGAAGTATTCCGAAGGAGTAGAAATATGCAAAACAACACCGATTCGTAGTCATGAAATCTCTCTAAATCTCCCATCCTTGCTGGCGAATTTTTATTAGATTAAAATTTTAAAGTAATGAAAGTGAAAGGAGAGGAACCGAAAGAGTAGATGAAAGAAAGCCGACTGATAGGGTTTCATGGCTGCTTCCACTCAGTCAGACGTAAGAAAAGTCATATGTATATACACGGAGGAAACCACTATAATGGAAGGGAAGGGAATCCGGGAATTGGCCGCCCGAAAAATCCCTTTACTCGTTTTTCAAGCGTAACTTTCAGAGGCTGAAGGACCTCCCGGCTGCAATTTCATTTGAAAAACCACTGATATATCACAAGTATGAAAAAGATAGATTAGTGGTTTGATGGAAATGAAGACGAATAGAGGAAAACAAATTAGTTGAAGTGAAAATAATACGATGCGAAATAAAATTCTTTTTAGCGACTTTGGCAACTTTTATGAGATCGAATAAAATTGTCGGAACGATAAATACAAGAATAAAAAGCAACAGATAATAAAAGTAATAGTCTTGCTAGCAGTAAAATCTGTGCTTCTCTGCCCGCCTCCTTCCTTCCCTCCTTTCATTCTTCTTCCCCTCCTACCATGCAATCAGCTTTAAGCCATCACGATTAAATCTCGAACATATAAACTTGGTTATTCGTGAGTTCCGGAATACAAAATAATGCACTTTATTTTAGCAGGAAATAAAATTGTGGAAATAAATTTTCATTTTAGTAATTTTAATAACTGAAAATAGGAAACACGTCGCCCGCATTTTGAAAGAAACGAATGATACTACTGGATGACAAAGAAGACAATGAATGGATTAAACAATCGTACCCGCTAGCAGTGTATCAAACGAATGCATGAAATGAATATTGATGAATTAGACACAAAATGAATTTATGTTTTGACATAAGATGTTTATGTCTGCATGTGTGTACACTTTCACACGACGTTTATGCAAATCAAATGAATGTAGTATTGCTTTCAGTGTCATGTCGTGTCAAAAATCTAAGCAATTTAAATACCTTAAATTGTGTGCATTGACCCCACACTTGCCTGCAATATGGTATTTTATAATCTATAATAATTCAAAAGGTTTTTGGAAACGATGTTTTTTTTTTTGAAAGTGAATTCGCATTTTTGGTTCGTTTACGACTGTCTAAGCTTTGATTTTGTTTTATCGCGATCAAAAATGTTATGTGCAAACGAATTAATTCCATTCCATTCACAGCCAATAACTGCCAAATTTGTGCGCATAGTCTGAAAGTGAAAGTGGACGATAACGCTTGTAAAATTTGCCAGAAAAAAAATTAATTTAATTGGCAAACGCTTAGGCTAACAGCATTTCTTTCCCTTTTAGCGAAATGCAACGTTCGAAGTGGTGGTTAGGAGAAAATCGCGCAACCAACTCGGTGTCTCACAATCCGCTAACTTAAAAAAGCTATTATTTAACTGGATTTTTAACTTCTATTGGTATCAGTTTCATTCATCGCAATCTGAAAAAAGTTACAAGTTGTGCGCAATTTTTTATGTTGCTGCCTCCATAGGCATCCTAAGGCATAAGATGTCTTGAACATTCCCCACCGACCGACTATGTCTATCTTTCAACCGACAAACTCATACGTCGACACCTGACTTGTTCAGATGGTGGCAAGTTGTTTTGCTGAAATATCGATTATTTCATGTTGGAATGATATTAACTGTCTAAACAAGTTCGGCCAAGTAAACACATCCTGCCAATCAACTAAACGACCAGTTTACAAAAAATATCTCAAAAAATTGCTATTGCCTCAATAAGACTATTACACTTCGTGTGATTTACGACTGTCACGTAACGCGACTATTTTACTACAAAGTTCGGTTGGTGCACCAAGATTCGGCTGGTGCATTAAAACAATTTCCTAAAAAAAGTGTTACGAAAAAATTTCCGTAAAATGTTCGTAGCGTGAGAGAATATCTTTAGCAAACCAACTAGTTAATCGTTACCAAATCTTTAGCAATCAGTTACTTTTTCGCAAGATATGAAGCTCTAACTAATAAATATTTATAATTTCAATAGAAACTTATTTGGTTAAAAAAATTATTTAATTTAAAATTTTTCCCAGGAAATAAATAGAAAATTTTAGATGTTCATTTTTTATAAAAATTGGTAAACATGCTTAATTTGTATGACTAAACAAATAGTTAAAAACATGTCTAGGCAGTTAAAATGGTTTTGGCGCCATAAACAGGCGGTGCAAACGTGCTATAACCAGAGCACTTTAATTCCTGAAAAATTTTATATTTAAAGAGTTTGTATGGAAACCTTTGAACACAAATCGACAAAATGTCCAACAAGAAAACACAAGCTTCATAGGAGATTTTTATCAGAAATACCTGCTAAATCATTTAGGTTTCACTTTTTTATTCCTTATTGTTAATTATTTTTCTATATTTTTGTATGCTTTAAAAAAATGAGTTTTTACTGTTATTCTGTTTTTTCTAAATACAAAACCTTTTGCCATTCGAGAAAATTTTCCTCGTCTTTCTTCTTCTTACTCTCCCCTCCCCCTCTTTTTATTAATTTATGTACATTACATTTTTGTTGCCATGCATACAAAATCGATATATGCATTTATGTAAAAGCTACTTAGCTACAAGTTTGTACCTGCTTTAGTAACTGCTTTGTATTCATGCATTTCTTTATGTTTCTGTAGTTTTTAATGGAGTGAAACCATTATGTTGTTGTCTAGAGTCAATGAACTTCTAAAGATTTTGAGCTTAAAAAGTCAAAGAAAATAATAGAAATAATTACGTACTCGTACTCAGAAAACCATCGCTATTTACGATAGAAGAAGAAAAGGGAAAGCTGAAGAAAATGAGATCGGTACGATGGTACAAGTACTGTTTTTGTGAAAATTTCAAAATGTTCATTCAATATTCAAATTAAAGAAAGTAACGGTGAACAACATTTAGAAAGCATATACATTTTTGACAGATAAATTCACTTTACAAATTTCAAAATTTACAGAAATTTAATACAGTCCCAGATTTTTTAAATCACGAGAAGATAACTTAAAAGGTCTTGCGTCAAAAGATTTCCAATCAATAATAAATAAAAAATCTATTATTTATTTCAATTTATCTTTTCAATCAAAGTTATGCGTTAAAAAATCAATCAATTAATTTAATTAACGAAATCATTACATATTCTCCCGACACATCCACGCATTTGAAATAAAAGTTGAAATGAATATTTTTTCCGTTTCTTTCAAAATCGCAACAAACAAAGAGAAATATCCAATGAAATGTCAAACCGCTGACATGACGTCAGGATTTTAACAAAGGTCACCACTACCACATTTAACCGCAATACATGGTTTCCTTAACATCAGTCAGAACGACCTCGATTATATTTATATCCTGTCAAATATAAAAAAGTAATTTAATTGAAATTCATTGTTGCGTCATGACAATTGATGGACGTTTGAAAGTGCAATGGTTTTCATTTTTAACCGACGCTATGGTTTAAAAAAATTATTAACTAATTTTTCATTTAAAGACATTACAAAGAAAGATTAAAGTTCTGTGTTTATGTTTGTATATGTGGATTAAAGAGAATTATCAGTAATACAAAAATGTCTGTGATATAAAAAAGGATTATTAGTAATCCTGATAAATTCATAATCCGTCTTGATGGAGATAAAACAGAACTGATTCATCAGTTTTATTTCAAAACGAATCTCTGCAAACAATGACAAAAAGGGGACAGAAATCACAGAAGAAACAATTTTCTGTTTTCGATCATGTTGAGACCTAAAAGATTGATTGTTTGATTTGATTGAAATTATATCAATATTTGTTTATTTGATTATTAATATTTGTTAAATCATCAAACTAAAGGTTGGTAGCAAATAACAGGGAGGGGGGGGTAATAGAGTGAATAAAACAACGAAAAATTTAGATCAAAATCAGCAGTTTGTGACTCGGAGTACAGCTCATTAGCCACCCCTTATTTTTCACGATTCAATGTTTTCTCTTATTAAAGAGCTGCAGAAGATATATGACGTAAATTTCCGAAAACACTAATTAAATTTTTTGTGTTGTTTTTCTAAAGGACAAGCTTTTAGTGTCAGTAATTCGATTCATTGTCACTCGTTCTATTTGTGCAATTCACTGTTTCGTTGCCATTCAAAACAATCCGTTGCCTTTTTTATTAATAATTCCGAAATTACAATAAAAGCAAGGAATATTTTTAATGCTCTTAAAGGTATTCAGCACGTTAACATAGTCTCAATCGTATTTTAAGGCACCATTAGTTGCCGTAATGAATATACTTAGGTTTAAATCATATGAAGCATGTGAGAATTTCTAGGCTCATGAAAATCTTTATTATATAAAAATATTTATTTTTTGTCGTTTTGCTTTGAGTAAATTTTAATCAGTTTGGCAAAAAAAGAATCAACACCAAATGTAATAATGTAATGTAATAAAATTTTAAAAATTATAATAGATAGTTTTACAAAAGAGTGGGCTTAAAAAGAAGACAACTTCAACCCGTTTTGGACCGTACAATTTTGAGAAAAAACCCCGCAAAAGCAAAAATAATTATTTTGAGGCAGAAAACAATAAACAGCAAGTACTATTTTATGAACAACCATATTTTTTATTCATTTATTTTTAAACCAAATAAGATTTCGAATATTTTGATAAAGGAAACGAAATTACAGATTTCGTGTGACACAAAGAGACGATAATGACACCGGTGGCAGAATCTTTTCTTGTCAATTTACGAGCGAGACCACACCTCTGACTCTGCGTTTAAATTATGTCACAAAAGAAAAATAAACAAAACAAAAATGAATCATAAAAATATTGTTTTGTCGGTTTTTCTCTTTATTATACGAGTATATCAAATTTGACAAATTGTGCCCTAGTGGCAACGCTTTACCGCACACAAATAATGACTCCGTTATTTTTGTAGTTAGCCTTTATTGTTGTTGTTAGTGTTATTATCACTGTTTCTTTTGTTTATTGCTTTTATTGTTATTTTATAAAGGTTTTGTGGCAGTTTCGAAAAAAAAACCAGCACACACATGGGACAAGGGACTATCATCCCTTTGCCATCAAAAAAAGATGAAAATTTAGGAAAGAGGGAGAGGTTGCCAATTGCGGCAAAGAATCAGTATGAAAAATATCGATTTGTTTTGAAACGAACTTCGTTTGAATTTTTAAGTTAATCCATTTTTTCAAAGATGTGTTTCTTTTAAAAACTTGGCGTTTGTATTAAACTAGAACTCATGGAAGAGAAGAACTTCTCCTTTGTTTTCCAATTTAATCCTCAATCTAATTTTAGTTTTTTTTTATAAAAATTCCTAATACTTACCCTGGCAACGTTTCCATACAAGCAGACCAAATTGAAGAGCTTATCGGTATTTGCTGTTTCGCCATCTAATCCGTAGACCATCATGACACATCCCTGACGGAGAAAATAGATATAAAAGGAAAATGAAATTAATATAATGTCATTCTGTTTATATAAAAATTAAAGAAAAATTTAAATATACTTTATAGATAAAGGGATTAAATCTAAAACCGCTGCAAGGATTGGAGCCTATTTATTTTAAAATCCATCAAGGAAAAGGAAGAAGGATATAGAGATTAAATGAGGATGTACTTTTAATTGAGAAACTTTTCTCTTTAAGAGAATTCTTCAGAAATTAAAAAATTTTCAACAACTACCAAAAACTTTTGCAATCCTTTCCTCTCTCCTCCTGACTGTAAGAACCTCTCTATATGAAAATTAATCTCTTACAGCAAACAGTATGAATTGATGTAAAAAATATATTAAAGTATACCATCCTTTTTTATGTCAAAAGGGCGTGTCGGAATTAAGCCGGACAGTAAAAATCGAAATCAAGCGAAGGTCATCCCCTCCTTTCTAATTGTTGTTATTAATGATTTAAGCAAAGCAATTTTTATTATTAATAATTAACATCATTGCTAAGATTTTATAGCGCAGAACAACAATTCTTCTTCTTCTAATACTAACGAATAGTAAATTTCGTATCTTCTAGAAGCGATTGGTTAACCGTTTGTTTAAAAACTAAAAATAATAAATATACTTATTAAAAAAGGAAAAGTTAATTACATGAAAAAATTTATTCACCTGTCCCTGGCCTTGCGAAGGGAATGTAACTGCTGGACCTCCATTGCGTCCTGCCACCAATGGCGGTTCCTTCATCAAGCCGGTTGGATGAATGGGTGCACCCTTCCAATTTTCTGATGCATTAGGACTATATTCAGGTGTTCCAAATTGTGGAAATGTCGAGCCGGGTCCCAGAAGTGCTGGTTCTTGAAATTGACAAAAATTGTTTGCGTGTGAAATCAAACCAACTGTTATGGTATTTTGTTTTTGCGGGGGTTATTTTTTGTTAGATTTTTGAAAAAAAATTCAATTAAATTTTATTTCGAGCGAAAAATAACGAGCGAGTGCATGCATAATTGTATTTATTTATTTATTGATTTGCAAGTTTTTCGTGGTTGTTGTCGTTATTGTTGTTGTTGTTGTTGTTGTTGTTGATTTGATTACAGTTACATTTGATGACATTGCCGTTCATTATTGTTGATGTTGTTGTTGTTATCATAAACGATTAGTAGAGAATACATGACGCACACAGATATAGAAATACCACGTGGCAGAGTGCAGGTAATGTGAAATGAAAGTAAAGAAGAAAACAAAATCAAAGAAATAATATAATGAAAGAAAAGTATAAAATACGATCTGGAAATGCGTGCGTGTGTATGTGTGTGTGTTTGAAACAACCACTTCTCAAACGGTGTTGCGTCATTCAATTAAATATTCTGTACACAATAATCGAAGAATTTTGCCGAAACATTTATTGATTTTATGTATTTTATTTTTTTTTTATTTTACTTATTAATTGAAATTGTATTAAAAACTATTTCATAGACAAAACCATTTAACATTAGAGAATACTGAATGATCAACAAATCAATAAACTATCAACAATGACCGACGCTTATATACCCTAAGACCCGTAACATAAACTTATAGTGGAATCCTAATAATTAGTGGGCGGTGCCCGCCTCTTTTAATACTACATTTCTCTTTTATTGATTAATCTAGATCAACTAATTCCTCTGCAAAGCAACCATTGTCAAAAAGTTAACACAAATCGACTCAGGTTCAAAAATATATCTATTTTTCTGTGCCTGCCACACCTACTTTAATGCGTTGCAAACGCATAAGTGACTCTACTCTACCCTATCCTTTCGGGTGTAGGGTCTAAAAATAACACAGTGATATTGTAGCAAAAAACAAAAGCAAAATTTTACCTCGATAAATTAATGTGACGAATTTGCTTTTCCCTCTCAGGATTTTCCCCCTGATATTGCTAAATATACCGGCAACATATCTTCGCTCCATAACAACATGTTTTCGAGGAATAGTTTTTCTATTAGAAAATTTCATGCACACAAAAAGTTTGGCTTTCTTTAAGAGCAATTAAATTACGAAAGTTTTTCCTTATTCGTTGGCAACGCGGAGAAGCAAAAAAAGTATCACGTACAAATAGAAAGAAAAACTCTTCTCGAAAATCGAAAATAAAAAGAGAATGGTAAAAGCGACCTGGGAGATTCGACATTCGTGTTTGTCGGACTTTAAATGAACATGATTCACAAAAACACAAAAGACATGACTGAAATGGAAGTGAGAAGTAAATGGAATGACATGGCTAAAATACAAGAGAAACTGAAGGATAATAAAACAGACAATGAATGAAAATTTTATAGAGTTCTAAAATATTAAATAACGAACTTTAAAAAACACAATGCAACGAATTAACAATAAGGTAGAGAAAATGAAGAGATAGTGCTTTTCCTGAAGACCATACAAAACCACCAAAAATTCAATTAGCTAAATTAAGTTAACGTTTTACCTAAACCAATATTAATACATTTAGGAACAAGAATAAAGACAAATCAGTATACATAAATTCCAAATTAGTAAATTTCTTGAAAACAATTCTAGCATACACTAAAGTTTTCGTAATTTCTAAAAGAATTAAAACATTTCCTAATATATGATTACACGATTTCGGTTTAATAAACTTATTTATACTAAACAAGTATATTAACTTCAAGCATCGATAACGAATATCGATTCAATAAAATCTGAACAACTTTATAACTCCGTCATTTGGCAATTTTTTTCTTTGGATAAATTTTAATATATTTACTATCTTTAACGCCCCAAACGAGCTAGTATCTCGCTGTGGATGGATAGAATGAAACAAAAAACCCAAACGATGTGAACAAAAATCTTCGATGATTTATGCGGCGCGACACGACAGTGGCACGCACGCACTCTCCCTCTCTTTCTCCCTCTCACACACACAACACAGTATGATTTTGAGAAAATGTCGAGATCAAAATGACGCTGAGGTGTTTTGCATATCCGCTTCCGTTTAAGTAAGCATGCGATGGTAAAATAATGTTCTTGAGTTCCGAATATGAACGCCTCTCGAACCTCCATTAAAAAATATATCAACGCACGTCACCGACTGACGAAGGGCGTGAATTGTATTTTCACACTTCGTGGAATATATTGTCGTTTTACACATTTATTACCGTCGTTTCGTGCGTTCCATATAACGTTTTTATGGCGCAAAGTGTTAGCCATAGATCCCTCACTTCCGGTTTACACCGAAGTTTCCTTTTTGTGCATCGTCGCCATTTTGTTCGTCTTTCCGTATGAATGTCATATTTCGTTTTGTGACTGACGTCGCAGTTAATGCAACAAAGGCTTTGCATGTAATAATAACAATTACAACAACAACAAAACAACAACAACAACAGCAACAACAACAACAACGACGACAACAACAACAACAACAACGACGACTACTACTACAACGACATCAACAATGAATTACAAATAAAAATTTAAAATATAATAATCGCGACTACACGAACGTCTCTAAAGGACTGATTGTGACAGCTGTTGCCGCCGTCAAATTAAGTGACATTTGCTCCGCCTACCGAGAGCTGAAGGAATTTATAAAGGAAAATGATTTATATAAGCATGAAGTAGTTTTTTAATGTTCCTTTAATTACAATATTTAGTTATTTCTTTCAATTATGTTTTGTGATGATGTTGATGAGGATTATGACGATGGTAATAAAGATGATAATAAAGGAGATACTAAAAAAAATTATAGAAAATAAAATCTGTCAAAAACATGATTCATGCGTTAGACTAAATGTTATTAAAAAAATTATAACTCATACGACGTGGAGCACCACGCAATTTCGATAGTTCGATACTCCTACTCCCTCCTCCCTTAAATGCTTTCTTTCAAATCTATCGCTCAACATACATTTTTTTAGTTTTAAGATAATTTTAATTTTTTAATAAAATTGTTTCTAAAAAGTGAAATTAATCAGAACTCCAAAAACTTTATATAAATAATTTTAAAACATTTTCTATAATTACTGAAAATTAAAATATTAAATTTTAATTCGAAATTAAGAGTTTGTCAAAGTACAAAGTCAAAGGAGATGAATTGACAACACGCATGACAACATCTATAAATTATTTCTTCTCTAGTATTAATGATTTATAAACATTTTCCATAAATTGGCTAATGATTTATTTAGTTAACTTAGTAATTAACTTTGGCAAAATTGAAATATAAATTTAAACATAACAATTCTAGAGATGCCGTGTGTTGACTGACTTTCTCTCCTAATGATCGTACTTCCTCTAGAATGACAGAGTGACAATAATGTTACAATTTATTCAAAAGAGAAAAAGTTCTGAAATGAAAATCTGTTTCTCCTTAATCATTAAATTAAGCAATGAGATGAAAACTACTCTTGGTTCAAATGGAAATCTGGATGAGAAGATGAAGCTCTAACTAAATTTCCTTTGTTTGTAATCCATAAATTCAATTTGCATTTCCGTTTCCGTCTAAAGTTTTCTTTTAGCAAATTTGTTAGTGCCTGCAGGGACATTTTATGGATGCCTGAAGTGATGAAGTGAAGTGAAGCCTAATGGTAGAGGACGAGATAATAGGGGAGAGAAGTGATTTGGAGAACTGCAAAAGAAATTCATCCCCATGGATTTCATGACACATTTACTGGTTGCGCTTGATGAACGTGACGACTGCAGATTCAGAACCAAAGCGAGTGTGAAGAAGCGAAATAGAAAAACATGAAGCGCAAAAGACTGAAGGACTGAACGAGAGCGAATGAAACGAAAACTTTTTAACGAAAAACTTTATAAAAGCTAAATTAATAAAGGTAGACGAAGAAGTGAAAGAAGTGCAGAGATGGCGGAGAGAAGAAGAGGTATAAAAGAACAACTCCTGCAACAGCTGAAAATTAAAATTCTTCTCACCGAATGAAAAAGAACGATTTTTTTCCATCACGCTTAATCAAAATAAAATAAACTGTTGCCACTTTTACAACTCTTGCTATTCTTGTTAGTGTTGCTGTTTTTGTTGTTTGGAGGCAATGAAAATTCGCGATGGGACTTGTTGTTTTATGTGAAAGTGAGCAACTTCTCATGCTTTTAATTCATTCTGAAACAAAAAACATGAAAAGAAAAACAAATTGAGAGAAGAAAGCTACAATCAATAAATTTGATTAAACTGTCGGTAGCTTATTTCGTTAAGGATATGTCATATCCTTAATTAAATCTTGTTGGGATTTGAATAGGAAGGACTATTTTTCCAAGAAATCAAAAATTTCGACAATAATCTTCTTTAACCGATATATTAGCATTTCAAAATCTGTGCCACCCCACGGGTTGACTTTCGAGGGTCAAATCGTCCCTCCAACAAAGTTAGATATAACCGTAAAATAAAGACTGTGTAATAAATTCAATTGAGAGGAACAATAGTCAATACTCTCCCCACTATTGTTAATTAATTTACTCTAGATTCGCGATGACTTAAAACTGATGGAGAATTCTTCATGACTTTTCTCAAAACAGATTTCATTTAATTTTACATTTTCTTCCCTTGAGAAGTGTTTCTCGAAAACTTATAATTAAAATTACAAAAATCAAATTTTGATCAAGGATAATCAATTTTCATTATTTCCATCATTATCATTCATCATCGTAAAAATTGATTTCGCGTTATTGAATTACATCAACTAAGGTAAATTATTCCATTTAATTTTTAAAATGAAGAGAAATTTCTTGTTTTTTCTTTTTTTTTTCGAGAAAGCGAAGATTTCGTTTCAAAATCATTTATCAACTGTTTGTCATGACCTGTGATAAATTATGATTTTATTCATTAATCATTTCTTTCATTTATTTTGGATTCTTTCACTTTCACTAAAATTACATTCATTACAAAAACTAAATTGTCTAAAGCTTTTTAATGACTGATATTTTTCTAAAACAAAATGATTTATTTGATTTTAAAAAAAACAAACGAAAATTATGGTGACAGCATAAACAACGACAAACTTGTTTATGTCTTTAGACAGAATTTTAAATTATTAGAATTGATTTTAAATTGTGTGATTTTTTTAATGATTTTTAAATGAATAAATTCCATTTAAATCTAAATTCAGTTTTTTTGTTAAAAATTATTTCCAAAATTGAACAATATCATTTTTGTTTGCCATAATAATTTCAAAAGCTTCTGAATTTAAAACCATAATCCGGCATTTTCTGAAGATAAAAGTAGAAAAACGATGACACAAACACTGGCAGGCATCCTAAAGTTAAAAAGACAATAGCAATCATTATTTTATAACGAAATGAGAATATGAAACAAGAAAGGAGACCCTGGAGCAACCAAAACAGAATTTATGGAATAAATTACGAAGAAAGATAGAAGAAACAAACTAAGGAAAGAAGATAATACCTAAACGGACAAATGCGACTATATAGTCATGATTGTTCCGAAATAACAGATTATTGCTACGTTGTAACAGATGACGGCAATAGTCCGTAACGAAGGAGGGGAGGAGGAGGGTGAGGACTTTCATCTTGTGTAATTATGGAGATAAAAGCTTTGTGTTCACAATTAAATTCTTGACTTCAGGCTGAGGACTAACTACAATAACAAAATATATTGCCAAACAATGAATATATTTTGTCAATTAGAAAATTTATTGAAGAATTAATGAATAATTCCCAGGGTTAACTATTTTGTATATTCTACATTTTAATGACTGATTTTAACGACTGTAGTGATAACCAAATTTTAATAATTTTGAAAAAAAACATTCAAAAACTTGACAATTTTTAGTTTTATTTAGATGAAGAAATTAACTAAGGAATATCAATTGGCAAAAGGACATTTTTGTCCCTTTTGTCCAAATTTATTACGTTTAAATTATAGATTTTTTCTTCTTTTTTTTCTATAAAAATACTTTAAAGCAATATTTGTTCGTAAGTTAAGCAAGTCTTCTCAAAGGTATTAAATTAACAGAAAACATTAATTAATATTAAATTTTATTTTATAAAAAATAGTTACTTTCTCAATTATTTTCAAGAATTTCAGCAGAAATGCAATTAAATATATTCGTCGTTTATTCGTTATTAATCCAAACCATACAGGAATATATACAATTCCTGTGAAGCAAGCGATCGAATGCAATTGCCAGAAACGCAAACAATAACGGGTCGTGCCTTTATAAAATCCAGATACAGACTAGGCGTCAACAGTCATGAACGGCACAACAACAAAATCCTTAACTAATCGATCAATGCCATAAACAACAGAAACATATTTCAATAATTTTAAATATTCAATGAATATTTTATAGGATGCAGATGTTTATAGGATGCAGATGATGATGGAATAGTATCAAAATGAAAATATAATGCACAGTCAATGGTGTGCATAAGGGATTAGATGGATTGGTTGAGGGGAAAGCAGATGAAAAGCATCTTTCAACGGGCGAAATAGTAAAAGGGGCGGGATATGTGGAATTACTTGAATGACTAAAGCAGATTTGTTTTAAAAAGATTTTTTTTTGTTTAAAAGATTTCTAAAAAGAAACCGCGTAATGGCCCATCCGTTTTATCATCAGCATATTATTCAAATTCAAGTATTTACTTGTTATATTTTCTACGATCACTTAAAATACGATTTACCCACATCGAGCTAGAAAAGCATTGAATGTAATTTGATCAAAAGAAACCCAGTTTACAAAGACAAAAAACTGAACTAATCGTAATTGAAGCAATCAAAACAACGTCATGGCATGCCCATACATTTGGTAACATTTCCCCTTTATATGACCGACTAATCCTGATTTGAACAGTTTGTTTCAATTGCTCTGTCTGTTAGTTTCATTAGTTTTCTTTTCATTAAAAGTATCTTCTTCTATGACGCATTCTACTTGGTATGACTCCTCTGTAGCACACTCTCTAACCACCTGCCACCTGCCTTGCCTTGTCTATTTAGTGCCTTGTCTGTTTAGTGTCTTGTCTTTAGAAACCACAAACCACCCAACGCCCACGCTTGCAACTGCATCGTATTCTCTCGTTGTTCGTTCAAGATCAAATTCTTTGTTTTCACATATTTATTGTTTTAATAAAATTTGGAATGCATTTTGTTTTTGCTACAAGTGCGCTTTGTTGCTTTTCCGAATTTTTTTCAAAAAATAATTATTTGGATACTTTGTTTATGTCTGTGCATTAAGCAGATACTTTACTTCAGAGATACTAGAGATATTTTCAGCACTTTACTACATATATATTTTTAATTGAACTTGAATAAGTTTATATGAATATTTTAATTGAACTTGAATACGTTTTTCATTTGTAATCAGATGGAAAATAAACAATAAATGTGTTAGAATGCGGAAGAGAATTAAATGAAAAAACAAAAAAGATGTGCATGCAATAAATTTAATATTCAACTAAATTTCAGTTTTAGATACTGTAGAAAATAAAGATATTTTGCAAATAGATTTTTTTGATACATTTTGCCCCACTACTCACTACAATCGAAGGGCGATAAGTCAGCAAAATCATAAAACTTACCTGAAAAAGAAACACAAAAAATCTATTAAAAATATATAAAAAATTAATTAAGAATTACTTTTAGATTATATTCAAATTAAAAAAAAAATAAATGAAATCAATATTTGAATAAAATCAAATCAAATTAATATTTCTAAAAAGTTCAAGACTTTACCCGAATCAATTGTAAAGAAAGAATAAAGGAATAGAAGGAATTAAATTATAGTTAACGAAAAGTAATTACCAAAAGTAAAACAATCAACATGCAATCTAATTTTATAATGGAAAACCATTGAAGTTTCCATGGTTAAGAAAACGAAAAACGTATTCATGTATTGGTGCACGTTGTATCATACTCTCACCACCAACATATCAAAATCAGATGATGATGATAATGACGATGATAACAGTGATGATGATGATGACGAATATAAATGTAAATAACATGCAAACAATTTTTGGTGAATATAAAAACACTAATGCCGATTTGCCATAGAAATCGTTTAGGACGGGATCGTGCCACCGTATTGGGTTTTAAAATCAAGCTGATCCAAAACAGCGTAGAAACGGAAGAAGAACCAAAGTTCTCTGATAATTCGCAGAAAGAGTGAAACGTTGGAAGAATAGAAGTGGCGAGAAATGAGATCAAGAAAAATCCTTGTAAATTTTAGAAAGTTTGCAAAGTAAGATTGACCCCTTTTTAGCTGCAAAACTTTTGGAATCTACTCACTATTTGCTCCCCCCCCCCGCACTATCACTCGCAGCCGTTCTTTATCGCTTCAATACTTTATCTCTTTAACCTTCACCACCTCCGGCTTTTACCACCGCTTGTACAAGACGAACAAGGATATTCATTTTAAGAACTGAACTGTTCGTGTTCGTGTTTCTTAAGCATAATTAAATAAATATAAAAGAAAAAATGGAGGATAAGCTCATATACTTGTATGTGTTCGAACGTATATGCACGAGTTTGCTTTTAAGTAGAGTGGAAAAGCGTGAATCATCTTCGCTTGTTTAAAATAATGTGCTTAACACATCCTTATTATGCCGTCTAGGATGGCTAAAACAATAATAATAATAATAATAATAATAATAATAATAATAATAATAATAATAGTAATAAAAATATCAAGAATAACAAAAAAACGAATTAACAAAAAATACATTATAATATTCTCCTCTACACACTTTTCTTAACAAAAAATCCAAAATTGCAAGACGCATTTTGAATAAAAAAATAGAGAGTGAAAAGCGGGAATAAAAATAACAACAACAACAACAACAACGGCAGAGAAACTAAAGTAAAACATAGGCAAAGGGCATGCGAGTTGCCAGCGGCCGTCAGTCGCTTTCAATAGAAAAATCTTTATGCCTTTAAATGAAAGGATCATGAACTGGGTCACGACAAGAGGCTGAATCATTCTTTAGTGAGAAGCAATAACATCGGGTGCTTCTACCCTTAAGATCGCTTAAGATTTAAGCGATGGCCGCAGGAAAAGGGAAAGGGGCGAAGGACTGTGTGCGGGGGAAGTAAGCGCGGTGATTAGACGCTGGAGCTACCGAAAAGGCAAACTCAAACGACAAAGGCGTAGCGCCGTGAGTTTTAGGACGAAAAATAAAAGGAGTGGAGAGAAAACGGTAGTAGTGATCAAAGGTATGGGAAGAGGCGATATAGATAAAGGATATGAATCAATTAAAATTTACTTAAGTTTTTTTTAAAAAAAACACACGTTACAATATTTAGTACATAAATTGAGTAAGTGTATAAATGAAAAAAAATGAATGAAAAGGGAATTAATGAATGATCGTCTGTATAAGTGTGTTTCCTGTCATCGTTGTCACTCTTCATGATGTGCGTGTGTGGGTTGCACTAGAGTATAGATGGGTGGTTTGTGTATAAATAAAGACTCTTAACGAAAAAGAGCAAACAAAGATGACGAGGATAAGGAGAGGTGAGGATGCCGTGGAGGCATGTTATTTAATTCTTTAAATTCATTTTAAAATAATGTTCGCCTTATCTCCTCAAAATATTTAAATCTTTGAAAATCAAACAGCATCGTGTAAGCGCTCGCTTCTTTTAGATTTTTTCTTTTTAACGAGTAGGCGGAGGTTCCATTTTATGAGGATAGGAGTGAGGCAGAGACGGTAGTAAATGTTCAAAGTACTTTTAATTTTAACAAGTTATGATTACGTTTTATACAATTAATAGCAACGAATGAGCGACTATGTAAAACATGGCAAGAGGAAGTAAATCCTCCAAGCTGATGAATCTCGATCGTCACCAATCAACATGTATCATCAATGATCAGGAAATATTTAATCAATATAGCATCATCGGAAATCTTGATGAGTGTTCCTCAATTAATCCCAGACTTAACGAGTAAAAATGTTTCTAACAAACAAAGAAAAACAAAGCGACTTAATTACAATAAAAAAGATCGCGAAATGTCTTAAAGACCTCCGAAAATGGTTTAACTAATAAATATATGTCAAAGAAGATAATAAAAATTTTAACATAAATAAACTTTTTGAATTAATTATTACAGTGTTGTCGCCTAGAAATGGGTTTTATTACGACAATAAAGCATTTCAAATGTGAATCTTGATGATATGCATTGGGAAACAGAATTATTCTTATTAAAATAGTGGAGGATCTATCTACACTCTGCGTCCTCCAAGCCCTCTTACATCCCCTCTCCCCTCCCTTCACACCCTCTTTCGTTGTTGATTTATCTATGCAAAAGCTCTTTCGACGTAATTTATTTATTTACGAAATCTACTTAAATTTATTGCAACGGTATTTTTTATACGCTTTACTGGTGCTCATTTACTTTATATTATATATTTGCAATAAAAACTAACAACAACAAAAACAATTAAACATAACAACAAATTCAGAGAGATTATTTAATTAAAATGTCTTTCCTCAGATCGCCGCGCTTTTATTGTTTTTGGGCTGAAACTGAACTAAGGTAGCCGTAAAATCAGCAGCAGCAATAACAATAGCAATAGCATATATTGCTGCAACAACATTCTTTGGCAACACAGAATATTTAATTAAATTAAATTTTTCTTTATTTTCTACTCCGTAAAAGGTTGCGCAAATTGTTGAGCCCATAAAAATTTGAGAAAAATTCGACTCTTTTCTATCTTCAGATTATTTCCCTCTCACTTCCCCGATCACCTACCATCATCATCACGTTGCGTGCTTGTCTCATACAAACAACTGCCAACTTCAACATCAAGCCATGCATGTCTACATAAAAAATGTTCCTCTTTGTCTGCAGATTACATAAGCCGCAGCGAATTTCGTACGATTGCATGTTTTTATAGTGTCGTTGTTGTTGTTGTTGTTGTATTAGTTTTTTCCTTAGCGCAGCATACGAATGCAATGCGAATGCACTGCTTTCCACGATTTGTGCGCTACCGCAATTTGTGGAATTGTATGAAGAATGCGTTACGAAATACGTCGCGTCGTATCGCATCGAACCATAATGCATTGCAGGAAAACGTTTAAGAATTTCGTTAAATATTTTAATTAAACGACGCAACGCAATGCTTTTGTTTCATCAGATTTTCCTTTTATTTAAATAAAATTCAATTCGAAACGACACCGAATGGCTATTCATCAGATCATCGTCTATATACTTTGATTCGCTTGAGTTTTCGCAATATTCTTTCTGTTTGTATGTCTCTAGGATATCTAATATAATACGTATCAACATAATATTACGCGGTATCTAATATAGAAAATCATTACACGAATATAATTGAATGATATTGTTTTCTGTGGTGTGAAGTGTTGTGAAGAATTTCATGCCACGCCACTATGGTAGATATCACACAACAGCACACAGAAGGGTGTGGGGTTGTGTCATGAAATTGTAATAGCCAGCAGACTATCATAGGGTGCCACATATGCCTTAATGTGGCATTATATCGAAGCAATACATTGACACACATAATTCTGACACTACATAATTCCTCTAAGATATGCGACCATGGCACACCTCCGTGACACATTTTGTCATACCACGATGTATGAGTATCAAACCATATCACTGTGACAGCAATATTACAATATACCACCGCGATACCCTACCATTTTTTACTGATATGACGCAACGTTATCACACTATGCTGCAGCGCACATCACAGCGTCGTGATGTAACCACACTATATCGCAGAAGTGCAGAGAAGTTATGATTATACCCTACACCACCACCCTCATCGACAAATACTGGTAGTAATAAAAGTGCAATATTTGTGAAAGGTATTCTGGAATGCTTTCCTAATTTAATAGATTCAAATTTATTACACTTTGTGAAAGTGAATCATTGCAAAGCAACAAACTATTTCTCATTCATCGTCTTTCTCTTCCTGGAAAAGTCGCTGCAATTTCCTTCATTATGATCATAATTATTATCAATTCGCCATCAAGCTAAGCGTAATCGCTATGTAATTATTATTTATAATTGGAAATAATGACTTTTCAAAACTCGACAGTATTTGAGCAACAACACATGGCAATTTTGTTTACGTAACCGAAATCACCAACAATAATAATAAAACAACAACAACGATTTGAAAAGGCGGAAAAATTGAAACGCGGTTCATTGACTTTTTTATGGTCGTTTTCATTTCCTCGTAGTTTTTGCACAAAAAATAAAACCAATTGTGACTTTTCCTTCATCCATTGGCCACCAACAAAAACAACAATAATAACAAATAAATATGAGGGGAAAACCAATGAAGTAGTTTCTATCTCTATCTTTCTCTTTGAAGTCGACCCAGCTGGATTTTACTTTTTCTTGAATTGGGTTTCTTTTAAAAGGACTTTCCATCGATGGACGTTGCGACAACAGCGTAATAAAAGTTGCGCAAATCAAAGTAATTTACAAAACCAATTCCTTTACGATAGCGCAAAATGTGATTACTATGATTAAACAACTATGATTAAACAATTGTGACTTTTCCTTCATCCATTGGCCACCAACAAAAACAACAATAATAACAAATAAATATGAGGGGAAAACCAATGAAGTAGTTTCTATCTCTATCTTTCTCTTTGAAGTCGACCCAGCTGGATTTTACTTTTTCTTGAATTGGGTTTCTTTTAAAAGGACTTTCCATCGATGGACGTTGCGACAACAGCGTAATAAAAGTTGCGCAAATCAAAGTAATTTACAAAACCAATTCCTTTACGATAGCGCAAAATGTGATTACTATGATTAAACAAAATGCAGTTTTTCTTAAGGTGCAGAAGCATTTTTGTCGATTCCCAAACAAAACCAATAAAATTTGGTAATATTTTCGCGTTTTTTTATGGCGTTTGATTAACTTTCACAATCGCTTTTTCAGAAGAAAAAGAAAGTTTTGGTATAAGTTTTTGAATTAGTATATAATAAAGTATTGAGAGTCGTTCGAGAAATTAAATCGGTATTTTTTTCGTATAAAAATGAGCAACAACCCCGAAGGCAATACAAAATTCAAAGGCTGCTTTTTTCCCAAAAGGAAAAACGAGAAAGCTTTTTAGGCTCGTGGTTAAAGTTCATTCACTCTCAATAATTATCACGTTACAACGTCAAATTTTTTAATAATTTTAATTTTTGTAAATTGTTTTTCTCGAAAGCAATAAAAACGCATGTGCGCGAATTGGATGAAGTCTAAAAAACGTGATCGGTATCTGATCAAATCGTTTAAGTAAACGGTTTACCCAAATATTTTCACGATCTGTCTTGGTTGACACGTAATATCGCACCGGACCACTTACAATAAGTAAAGCGTTATCTCATCCATTATGAGATATAACATACGTATAAATAACTGCTTGATTTCAACTTTTTCGTTGCACGATGTTATATATTCGTAACGATGTTATAAAAAATATATAAAGTCACTCGACAAACCATACGAGATTAAGGTCGAGATGATTTTTGTTGCACACGTTTAATAAAAGAATTAAAACGGAGCAGGGAAGAGGGTGGGATTGAGATTTATAGATCAAGGCATCCCCCCTTGAATGACACTCGATATAAAACCAAAAAAAGGTTTTCTCTTCTTGCCAACATGCAATTGTTAACTGTACATGACACCCTTTCGACTCTCTCCTGACCATTTATTTCAGACATCAACCTTAATAAAAGACCCTGGGAGAGTAGGAGTATCTGCTAATTCACAATTCGGCTGCGAATAAATGTGTGAGTCATTCTTTTTAGAAAAATAAACATATAAATGAAACTTAAACATATAAATTATTAATTTAAATGTTTTTCTCGAAAGCATTTAAATTAATAATTTATATGTTTAAGTGTTTAATTTAATTAACATTAAATTAAATATTTAAACTTAAACCGTGTATGTGTTTTTGTAATAAATCTTAAACATTTTCGAAAATCCAATCAACAGTTTTTAAAACTTTTGAACTTAAAAAATAAATAATTATAAAATAATTGTTTCCTGATAAAAACGTTTTTGCTTAAGAAAATATATTTTTTTTACTTCTGTAGAAATATTCAACAGCAGCTTAACTTTCTGATGGACAATTATAAAAGTTTTAATTGAAAAATGGAAAATTAATGAAGCGCACATAATCACGAATTTAAATCACATCAACGTAAGGTCGGGTTGAAAGCCATGAAGAAAATACCCAAATGGTAAAATGAAACCACTGCAACAAAAGAGAGGGAGGGAGAAGGTAAAGGACATATTAAAGTCAAACCAAATAATGACTAAAAAGCAATGGTAACGAAAGATATTGATTTTATAGAAGCCCTTAAAAAATACATGATGTTTAAGTAAAGCTTAATTATTTTGTGAAATGATATTTTTTGTGAAAGGATTAACCTTTTGTTTTCTAGAAATAATCCGGAAATTTCAAGACCCACGAGTTGCTAAAGGAATTTTCTAAATTAATTTCTTTATATGCAATGATTCATTTATTAATCCACAAAATCAATCATAGGATTAAATTTAGAAACATTTCCACAATTTTTTTTCAATTTCACAATCAATAATAATTGGTTATAGAGACAAGAGAGAAAGATTATTATGAGTAATTCACTTGAACGTCATAAAACCACTTTCCAATTTTCCATTTTTCCCTCCACCTCCCACCAATTTTAATGTACTTCTTCGTAAAGTAATTTTTTTTTGCTCACTCGGTTATAACGAACTTAATTTCAGAACTATCCGAACAATCCCAACAACAACAACAACAACAGCAACAACAAATCCTTCATTTTTCTTCGCAATTCTTTTAATGATTTCAAAAAACGTCTGTCTTATAGGCATTTTGAAAAATAGAAAAAAGACAGAAATTATCTCCTATTGAAAATTCTTCGGGGATTTTTAGTATTTCACTTTCATCCCTTTCATCACGACTTACTATTTCTTAAACTTAAATAAAATCAACAAATCTCTTACCCTTAGCAACAACAATAACTACAGCACCAGGCAGCGGGAACAAAACCAGATTAGAATTTATGACATAAGAGAGATAATAATATTAATAATATTAAAACAATACATATACACTTAAATAGTTATAACTACACTAACACGAACATCGAATATTGTAAAAAGGAAATTGAAAATTTTATTGAGTTAAAAGAAGAATCGATTGAAAAGTTCATTCAGAAGATCGCGAGCTTCTTTTGAGCTTATATTTTTTATTCGAATTTCTTTGATTTTATACTTTCTGGGGTTTTACTTTCTGGGGTTTATCGAATTTGAGATTCATTATTTTCATTCATTTGTTCATCATTTGTTTTCAGGTTGGTCATTTTCATTCATTTGTTTTCAGGTTGGTATCGCGGGTTTATTACTTTCTTATGATTACCGAAGGATTAATTCATTATCGAAGTGAAATTGTCAATATTCATTATTTAAATGAAGTTGTTCGTGAAATTGTTGTGCTTGTTCTATTGGTGAAATAAATTGTTCATTTTACTATTAGAGAGTTGATTTTATTTATTATCAAAGAACTCTAGATGAATTCTCTCTGGCAAAACTTTAGATCAAAATTAAAATCTAAATCTTGTTTTTTTATTTGATAGATAATAATGAATTGTCCACAAAACGATAATTAATGAAATAATTTACGAATAATTCGAATGAATGAAATAATAATCATAATTTAATAAAGTAGATTGTCATTAATCATAAATTACAATTAATTTGTTTGCTTCATTTCATAGAATTTCATTCTTTTTTATCTCTTAATAAATTTATTTGTTTTCTCGAAAATGAATGAATTTCGGATACGAAAACGGACAGAGAAGAAATATTGCTGCAATTGACGAAAGAAAAATTATTTTCGCTATTTTTTTTATAAAAATTATTAATTAAATTAGTTTACTTGAAATGTCATGCTTGATCTTGTTCTTGATATTTTTGTAAAACTGTTAGAAAATAGTTTTTGGTGTTTTAGATGTTGAGTTCGCGGTCATAACAACAACACTGCCAGACACAGACAGAAATTAAAAAGAAAATCAAATCAAAAAAAAAATTCAAAATAATTACAATATCTTCTGGCCATGGCTTTCCGAGTGTTGATTTATACGAGTCAATGAATCAAAATGAATCGTTACGGCGTTGTGTAAAAGATTATAAATTTCAAAATCAAGATTTTTTTAAAAAGCACTCAAAAATTTTTAAGTACTTTATTGTTTTCTTTTTCAAACAAATAAAAAGTTTGCATTCAAATTTAAATTAGCGCAAATAAATTTGTCGTTCTCTGTCATTTTCTATGATTTTTATTATCAAATAAATTTTTAATTAGACTTCTTTTGTTGTATTCCTTTATATTCAATCAAGTGCAAATAGAATAAGAAGAAGAACTAGAAGTGTCCCGTAAAAAGACGGGAGGGTGTGAAAAAGGCTGCACATGACAAATAGAGAGAGAAGAGAAAAAGTGAGAGAGTGGACAAGGTGTGATCAGGTGTTGTCTTTTTCTATTCTTTTATCTTTTTCTAATCACAAATTTATGAGAATGATGTTAATGAAGATCACCAGCCAGACAAAACAGTCACAGACAACTCATAAAATTAGAATCTTTTTTCTAATTAAACACATTTTTTTGCAAATCAGCAATGACTCAATCTGTCTATCTATTCATATTTCCGTCGCAATTTCTTGCAACATTTTTAATTTTAAAAATTTCTAAAAAATGTTTTTTCAAAAAATACTAACAATTTCAATGTCGTGTTCTCGCTTGATTTGTAAATTTGCAGTAAAACATTAAGAAATTAAGAAAATACATGCATGCCAAACAATATATTTTCTAAAAGTAAAATTAAGAAATAAAATTTCGTGGAACCTTAGTATGATTCAAAATGCTTGTCTTGTTCTTGGTGTTTAATCTTGAATAAAAAATCGGATTTCATTCTTGGATCCTCGAATCAGTAATTCGAGAAAACTCGTTTTATTCTAATCTCGATTGAAGAAGTTTGACTGTATAGTCACGCATTTTCGCTTCATATTCGAACCTCATCTCTTTCAAGCGATCGAAAAATGTAGCTCTAGCCTCCAACCTCCCCTCTCAATCAATTCTTTCTCTCTCTCCCTCTCTCTTTCCTTTACCCACGATAATTTGCTACATTAAGGTTGATCAAATTAAGAATTATCAAAATTATTGAAAACCTAAATGAGAATCAAACGAGATCCTATCCCAAGGAGATTTAAAAAAGGAAGAAAATATCTAAAATATCATCTTGGCAATGGTGAAGATGATTAAAGGATGAAGTCCTAAAACTACGACGAGGACGAAACTTTCACTAAAATAAGATTTTCTGTATTAAGTTTTTCACTTACTCTTTAATTGCTCAGTTTTAATAAGCATTGCGTTGCCTGGAAATTTACCTGAAAAAATTGAAAACAATTGCATTTAAAAATTTTCAGGGGAAATAACGAGATCAGAAATAGAACAAACAACAGCATCATCATCATCACCATCATCATCACCACCACCTACCTAACACCCACCACAATCGCCCCTCCCTCCCAACACGTCATCATCATCAACGCATCACGCACACATACAAATTAAAAACAGCGTAGGATGATTGAATGAATGAATGAATGAATGAATAAATGAATAACTGAAAGAATGAATGAGTGGTATTTCCATGATTAACCACAATAGATTAAAAAAAGGCTAACGATTTTCAATCATCGGCAATACTCATTTCCGATCGCACCCAAACACGCAAATATGCCTAAACCTTTCAAATTCTTATCTTTATATTCACCATTAAGCAAAATTCACCTTCACGCAACATTATCAACCAACGAACCGTTACTAACCATCACGTCCCAACTGATTCACTTGAATGTCGCAACATCATGGTTTTGAGTAGAAAGAAAACAACAACTCCTTTGCTTGTGAAAGTTTCACATTAGCCGAAGCGTGATGATGATAATGATGTTTTCGAAGGACGACTCTCATTCAGAAACTGAAATAGTGTTCAAGTAATAAATGTTCGCTCTACTTCGATGGAATAACCAACAGAAGTCGATAGAGTTAGATCCGGCAAACCAAGATAAATGTGTGAATTTTGGTAAGAGGTATGACGTATAACCCATCGTAATAATTCCAATAAAACAATAACAAGATAGCTCGCTCTATGGACGTAACGACTTCGGTTGCAAGCGAAACCATAAAAGAGAAAAAAACATCAAAAATATATGTGACCATACAAACACATTGCTAAAGTTGGCAACACTTTGTACAATCGTTTCTTTTTATTGGATTACGAAATAACAAGAAAACCACATCAAATCGACTACAAGCATAGAAAAATAAATAAAATAAAGTGGGCGAAGGGGAAATTATAAAAAAATTATATTAACGATTATTTAAAGCAATCCTACAGCGATCGATCATTTAACCATCACTGAGTTAACAACGATTCAATACGATCCTTCGAACAATTATCAACGACACTTGAATATTAAACATTTAATATTGATTGAATATTAAATATTTTATTATTATGTTTTGTTATGCTTAATTTTGTCACGATCTAATAAAAGGACTTCCTAAATTGTTAATATAGTTCAACATTAAATCATAAATTCGATCGGACATTTATCTCTAGCGATCATTCATCATTAAGCACAGAATTCTTAACGATCTACTAAATTATTAGTTTATTTCTTATTCTTTTTCATTAGACTAGTTTTATGATCTTCTTGGGATCAACTATCCGTTATTTTATGATCATTAGATCAGTCTCATTTTTTCTAATTTCATGATCAGTTGAAAATTAAATAATCAATTATTTATCATTATTTAGTAATTAATAATAAAGAAGACTCCGACAGCTATCGATTATTACATCGCTTATTTGATGCCATAAAATCACTTTAAATTGTTTTGTAATTATTTGACAATCGTGCCTATAACTAATTTGTATTTTCTAAGATTGTTAATTAATCAAAATTTTATTTTGAAAAATCATTTCTTTAATAATTATAATAACCATGATAATAATCATAATAATCATATTTCTTTTAACAATTAATCAATCTTTTGACTCGAGAATTTCATTAATTCCGATCATTTATTTATTATTTATTATCTCAATTAATGCTCTCATTTATATGATCAATTAAAATACACCTTATAACCAATAATTTGCCAACAGAAATTTATTGTGTACCGATTACTTAATTGATAATTTAACTCACAAGCAAATGATCATTGAAACTAGCCGATTACGCGGTGACTCAGGAATCAACGCAAATATAATCAAATCCAATAAACCCAAAAGAAATTGATTTTATATTTATAGAATCATAATTTCGTGAAAATTTAAAAGAGTTTGAGAAAGATATAATTAATTTTAGAAGTTTTTTCTTTTAGATAACTTTTAAAAAAGTTCAAGATAATTTGATTTTACTGCAAACTGTAAACGCGACAATAAAATAAAATTTATTTTTGAAATTGGTCAAAATTAAAACGATAAAATTTCAAATTTTTACGACACAACCGACATAACAAATTGCAACTTTGATATTTTATGATTGCAAATCATTGTAGGAAAATTCATCTAGAACCAAAAAAAAAAAAAACTTCACCGCAATCGCAACAACAACTACTACAACAACAACAACGGCAACAACAGCAAGCCAAAACATGAATTCATTAGATGCGTCAAAGACGAATATTATTGACCGATACCGAAGCGCAAAAATCATTAATAACTCGTGACTCGCGCACGCTTTTTTTATATGCAATGCATCTTATTTGATGAGCGCGGGACAAGACATAACAACTTTTTAATATTTCTCACTATCGGTTAGCACAGTCGGTTGTGCTTCTTGGTCATCGAATTCTTCGACTGCTTGTCAGTCGTCAAACGGTGTTTCTATCTTTCTTTCCCTGAAAAGCACGACAAATTACGAATCGATCTTGTCGATGGTCGTAAAAAATTTAGCAAGAGAACTACTAGGAGAGTGAAAAGGGTGATGGTGGGGCGGAAATTCATACATAGCAGTGACACATCGTTAAAAACTTTGCGGTGCGTTGCTGCTCTCGTTGTTGTTGTTGTTGTTGTATTGCTTGAACATCGCCGCTAGAACGATTCCTCTCCGTCATCGCTTTCTTCTTTCTAATTTATAATTTCCTTTTGAAAATAATCAAAGAATATTTTGTGCAAATTGTTGCGTTAATTTGCAAAGGAAATGCAAATTTTTTTGTTGCAAAAAGGTTTTACATAAAAAAGGCGCAACTGATTGAAAAAACTGCACGCACGAAGACTTCATATTCCGAAACGATCGAAAATGTCGGTGTGGAAATGAGCCAATCAATGGAGAGAAATGGATGATTCCGAGAGGACTAGCGATTATCAAAAAAGGAGAGACGATTGATTGACTCGGTGGACTGTTAATGAATGGGTGATAAAAGCACAAAAATTATTTTCACCTCAGTGGTTTGAAGCAATTAAATGATTTTTAAAATACTTTTATATCTCGAAATAAAATATATCTCGGATGCATCGCATGAGGATGGGCGGTTGAGGGCTTAATCGAAGCGATCTTTGGACTTGTGGGAAGTAACGAATGCGTTGCTAATGTAAGAAACATGATGAAGTCGTATTAAGTGTATTAAGATATTTGTATCTTTGTATTGCAATTACAAATTATTACAAATTACAAATTATTTGACCTGTTTTAGACACATTTCCCTAAGTCAAACAATAAAAGCGTAATATACAGGCTCTCCCTATCTCTCTCTGCTACTGCTGCTTTCCTATATATTTATTGTTTCGCTTATTGATTTTATTAATTTAGATTAAGCCCTCCTAGAAAAAGAAAGACCCCAACCATCATCATCACCATCCACCAGTCATCGCCTCAAAAAAAAAATTCTTTAAATAAGAACTGATTTCCGCCGTTTATGAAAAATCTAACAACTTCTTATACATATCAATCACTTTCGTAAAACAAACAATCAATACTCTTTTTTATTTCCTCACAAGAAAGCATTTCAAATAAAGAATACAGATATTTTTCGCAGTAAATTCTAATTGCCCAAATAATTTTGAATTCTGGCAACTTCTCTGATGGCGCTGACTCTAATGGTGAGACAGTGACGAAGTCGAAACAGTATTACCCAAATATTCACATTAATAAATAAAACTATATCCCTGTGTCTGCCAGCCTGTTTATTTCTCTTATTTACATGTATACACATATTTCTTTCTTCCTCATAATTTTTCTTAATATATATAATTTTTTTCTTTGTTTTCACTAAAAAATTGTAGTTCATTTAATACACATTCTTCCCTATTCATCCAAGAAGAGCTGATAATTATTCCACATCACTTCAAACGAGCTACACATTGCTTTAGCACTGATACCAGACCCCCCCTCTCCCTCTCTCCTCCTCCCCCAATTCATCGCATGCACACGCCTTGCAAAAGAAATCGAGTGCGAATTGTCAAAATGTCACCGCCTTTCGCGAAAAGCAGCAAGACTGCCCGAAAAAGAAAACGCATAATTAAATTGGAAAATCTTAAGATAAACCATCCCAGACGTGAAAAGAAGTGGCGTCATCATTTTCATACACGCCTGCATTTAATTGATTCACTCTTTATTCTTGAGCAGTTGTTAAAATTTTTCCGATTTTATAGAATGAAACTTTTAATTATGCTTTAGTCTTGCAAAAAAGAAATTCCTTCTTAGGATCGACACTCTCAGACAGAGAAACTAAACATATATCTGCGTTTAAGCGACAACAAAACAGGCAAAGTTTGAGAATTAATCTTTTATAACTTTATTAAATTAACAGAACATTTTATTGCTAACAAGCCAACCTGTAATGGTCGTGTCAGTGATGGCATTGCCGTTTACCATCGACGATAACATATTGAGATAAACAAAAGAAATGAAAGTAAAACCAATTATAAAAACTTATAAACGGCAATTCTCAATGGAATACAATATGATGACAGAATATTATTGCATGGCAGGCAGGCAAGATATTGCCACACATTCAATCACTGTCTCCTGACACTCGCCTTTTTCTTCTTTTTCTTTTTATATAAATTTTCTTTATCTTTTTTTCCATTATATGGTTCTTTAAACCTTATTATTGCTTTGGTATTTATTGTTGACATTTATTTCTATAAACCTTTCGTGTAAGTTTCTAACGGGAAAGCTCTCAGAAGTGTTCGCAGTTGTACGTACGTACGAACATATATATGTGTGTTTATATGTAAGTCGATGTATTATGTTAGATCTCTTCCATAACTAAAAAGATTACAAAAATGTGGCCAAATATTTTCTCAGGAATCTTTTCTATGATTTTCAGCAATTTTTATTAATATTGTATCGATCATTTGCTGAGACGAGAGACCGAATTTTGGAAAGACATTGCAAGAGCGTAAAATTTGTAAAGAATTCTGGATTTATTTTAAGATAAACAAACATTAAAAATGAATGTTAAAGTATTTTTTTTTTTAATAATTTAAATGTTTCTTTTAAATCAATTCAATTTTTCGATCAAATCCTGTCTTCTAAAAAAACACACACATACAATAAAAACCCATTACAAAACCCATACAAAATAAACCCATTTTAAGATTGTTATCTTCCTTCCGATTGCGTTGCATTCAATACGATTTTTCGATTTTCTATTGAAAAAACTGCTCAATAGCTTTTTACTCCCTTCTAATGCCAGGGCAATAAAAAGCCCCTGCCACCACTCCCACCCCACCACTCCACTCATCCTGCCAGGACCTATGTTTGTAAATCCCGACGGTTTATATAAAAACAAAGAAAAGCTAAGAAAATCTCAAATGTTAAATTATTTGAAGAACAAGTAAAGAAAGATTATTCGAAAAAATCAGAATGAAGATATATATCCCTTTACTGAATGTAAACGATTATTCAACCAAAGTATTGGAGTCTGTTATGAATATAAAAAAAATCAAATAGAAAAATCTGGCAACGGACATCTAAAAAGAAATCATTACTGTCAGTGGCAGCAGATTCTCTTATTGGAAACTACTTAAAAGTACTGAATGGTATACACTCATGAAAAACATGAAAAGAAGGAAGATAGGGAGAGAGTGAGTGAGGCGAAAAATTCATTCGAATTCTCGATTTGAATTCGATGGTTTTTGTTGATTGACCGATTGATTCAACCGACTGATGATTGAAAGAAAGTTATTAAAAAATCTTTAAATGAACGAACGAAAATGAATGAAAAGGAAAAGTAGAGGAAGAACAGGTTAAGAGTTTTCAATAATACAAACAATTTTCAAGGACCTTTTTTATCAAATATATTTTCCTTCATTCGAGAGAAAAAGATTTATTTTTCTAGATATTTTTTATAAAAGATTTTGCTTTCAACACTTTTGAAATTTTTCATGGTCATCGATCGGATTTATTTGGAATATTCTCTCCACTATTCAGCAAAAGAAAAACGCAATGAAGAAAATGCGGAAGTTGTAAAATAATTGCGAAAACGAAAAGAGAGAATATAAATTAGGATAAATAAGTTTCGTATTATCTATTTCATTGTCTCTCTCTCTTTGCTCATGTTCTCATTCTAGCAACTAATAACCCAAAAATCGATTTCGATTATCATCAACCTATTTCATTATAAAGGAATAATAACGATTTGAAGTATTCAAATCAAGAGAAATTAGGACAGCAGTCCTAATTCTTTCAATTAGTGACTAATTGACAAACATTAGTCGAAAAGGGAAAATAATTTTTTTTCGAGAATTAACGCTTGATTGATGACTTCGAAACATTTACTAATTAGTAAATATCAATTCTAAAATGTGGCATAGTGTCATTTGATACTTAATGAAAGTATTGTGGTATATATTTATTACCCCACCCCCCCCCCCCCACCATCCCTTAAAAAAGTTGCCCGTTCGATCAACAACGACCAACATTATTCATTATTTTACTACATTTATTCTATCAGTCAGTCAATAAATTCATCATAATATCACCACAAATCGCTCGATTTGTGATTTATTGAAATACTTATTAGACTTTTCTTATTTTGAATAAATTTAATATAATAAATTTAATTTTAATTTATTTTTAATTTTAATTCGAACTTTTTTCGATTCGTTGGGGTTTTCCCATATCATTTTAGAGCCCGAACTCTCAGGCAAGTGTTCTGAATCTGAATAGTATGACATGCGCGTCAAGTAGTAACATTCCAATCGTTTTTGTTCCAAACGAATTCGTGACAAGGCATTATCCCAACACCTGCCACAAATTAATTCAATTTAATTCAATCCAATTCACATCTAATTCCATTAAATTTTTTTAATTAAAATTGTACGTTATGAAATTAGTAAACAAATTTAAATAAAAAGAATTATGCAGAAATGTGATTATCCTTTATAATTGACTTCTACCAAAAAACATCTATCTCTTTCGATTAGTGAAAACAACTTGAACAACAGTTACAATATTGAATAAAACGTAAGGAGACAGGTTCGAAAATAGGAGGAGCTTCTCCGGGGAAGCTTTGAGAAGGGTAGGGGGCCGATGTAAGAGAGATAAAGTATTATCATGAAGAGTTGATTCTTCACAAATGAACCAGATGTTGCTGGTTGTTGCTCCTCACGATGTTTTGCTAACGCTGCTCCTGATTCTGGCGTTGGTCTGACACCGAAAAGGGAATGACATGAAAGGGAAAAGCTCTTGTACTTTCGCAAGGGAGGAAAGACCAAAGCAACTAACTAGAAGTCAGCGAACGCCACCACTAGAGCTCCATCAACACTACCACCACACCAAAACAAAAATAAATAAATAAAATCATAATATGCCAAGAACAACAATAAAAAACAACTGATACTTCACTTCTACTCAACGAAGTAGATTAAACGTTAAAAATTGATGAAAATCTTGGCTGCGACGAAATTCTACAAAACTTCATCCTTCGCTAAAATGTAATTAAATTTTTCGTTTTACTTAATGTGAAGAACAAGAACCTCTCTTCCTCTCCTCTTCTCTAACACCATAAAAAAGGAAGTAAAGAATGAAGCTAGAAAGTAAGGAAGGTGGGAAGGAAGAAAGGAAAGAAGGATGGAAACGAGGAAGCAAGAGAGGACAAAAAATGAGAGATCAGAAAGTCAAAGCAGAACACCAACACGATACTCCTCGAGTAGATATGAAAATATAATTATGAGAAGGGTAATAAACTCGCAAGATTATAATTAAGAACGCCGATATTCGACCCAAATGTCGTCTAAGGACCAAACGAGAACGAGGAAGAATTTGATAAAATCGTTCAGTTCAAAAAAAAATGGAGAAAAGAAGAAAATGCCAATTCCATAAACTGATGTTTGCATCTACATTTTATGCCAGAGAAAATTTCTTCTCATGCATTCATTAACTAACCGTCCTATACCCTCCCCCTCATCAAACAACCCGTTACCGTTTTCTAGCTTAATCGCGGTTGGCAATCTCTTTTCCGTAATCTTCGCAATTTCCAAGAAAAAATTGTTTTTAAAAAATTGAAATCCTTCCGAAAATCGATTTTATTTTCCGGAATTTTCATTATAGATTAAAACGAAAATGTGGCAAGGGCATTCGTCGAGAGGGCGTTTAAACGCTGCCGCGCACGATAAAAGGATCAATTAATTTTTTTAATTAAATAAAGTTTCAAAACAAACAAACAAAAACAAATAAAAAGTAATGTTTGTGAAATTTAAATTATCTATGAAATATATCTCTCGCGAGAGAGGGAGAAAAAGATGGAGAGATGATTTCTTTAAATTTACAGTAATATTTAAGAGAGGAGGGAATTAAAAGAGGATCAATATTTAAAAACTATAATTTCCATTAACGCTCGACCTACATGTCGATAACTACTAAACTGTGTGCCTCACCAAATGTTGAAGAAGCACAGTACATAACTTCCCCAATCCCTCTATCCCCACAATACTCAGCCGAAACCATTTCTTTAATCTCATACAAATCGATATTAAAAGCATGCACAAAATGGGAGTGGTTTACGCGATAATCCAGTGAAAGAATAATTCATTTTTGTTCGTATTCTTGTTAGTCTTGCGGTCTACTCACTATATGGTTGGCGTGTCCCGAAAAATGGATCCTGCAGTAATGGCGAACGACCGTTGTTCATTTCCTTAACTGCAATTAGACAAGAATGAGAAAGAAACAATCAGCATCAATAGAACAAACCCAATTAAGTGTTTGTGAGTGCGTGTTTGAGTGAAACGGTTCAGCTACCGTGAGTTGGTGCTTTAGTTCGTGGGTGGAAATCGATTAGACGAAAAATCTAACACTAAGAAAAACCAACGCACAAACAAGAATTTAACAAATACAAATTTTACCACAATATCTCTTAGTTAATCGATCTCGATAATTTATGAAATTCAAATAAATCTCAAAATCCTTCAAATTTTATTTTAGCAAAAATTTTAGACAACCGAAAAAGTCGTTCATTCCCTTCTTTTCAGGAATACTCGTAAAAGGGCTCGTAAAAGAGTTCATTCCCTTCGCATAATAGGTTTTATGGAAACAATTCTTGGGAGTGATGGAAAAAATGTTCACGAATTAAGATGAAAGTAATCAATACATAAAACCTTTAATTCTCTCATTAAAATATTTTTATTGCTAAAGACACTGGATTGTCGTTTCTTTTAAACAAAAACGCAATAAAAAACAGCAAAAAATTTGATAAATAAAATCAAGAAAAATTTAATAACTATAACTTAAATTTAATTATTAAAATAATTACAGATTGAAGGCAATGGACAATCTCATAGTTATAAAAATAACCATCGCCATCACAAGAAACATTGAAACTGAGATGACAACAAGAATACTAAGGGTACTCAACTAGTAGCGAGTAGTGGAAATGGGGAAAATCTAAACGAATTCACAGTAACGAGTTATGGTTGTTTGACAATATAAATTGTGAACAATTAGCTTCAATTTGGCGGCTAACACCAAATATGGACGAGTAACACAAATACCAAACCTAAGAGAGAATACTAACGAGTGATTTAGTTAGCGTCACAGCTTACACGGAGTAACGAAAAAATTTATTAGCAGTAATTAACAGTAATCTGTAGGATAGCCAACAATAAATAATTTCAAACAATTTTTATTGATATTGATAATTTGATAGATAATCCAGCAAATACCTTGAAACACTTTCTAAAAACAAATATGGATATTTCCGTTCATATCGTACATTTTATAAATCATTCTTAAATATACCTCACCTCCAACCATGTTTGAAAATACTGACTCAATAAATATATTCCAACATCGATTGCCTTTTGGAACAAAACTAACTAACTAATCATTTCGGGTTTTGCCAAACAACCTGATTGATTGCAATATCATGATTCATATAATGAATTTTAGTCGCTTTATTGAATAGATTTTTTACCTTTTTGGTAGTCGTAGATTTACGTTATGGCTCCAAAAGGTAATAATGGTGAGGAGTAAAACTAGTTGTACCAATTACAATTAAATTAGACACATCCTTATACGACAAATTAGATCAATAAAAAATAGAAAACATCGTTAGAAGCTATATAGAAATATTTAGAATGATTTCATCTCCTATCAGGCTTGATTTGTGGATAAACCAGTTTCGCCGATATTCTTTCGTAGTCTTTTCCACCTCAAAGTTTACAGTTTCAGTATTCTTTTCGATCTCAAAGAATATCAATGATTCTTTTACTGCGTTCAACACAGCTTTAGGTGTTTCTAATTGTTTTTAGACAACACAGGATATTTAGTAAGGACAATTACCCCAATGAAACAATTTATCTCAGTTACTTTAGTCGAGACAGGACTATAAAAACAGCAATAATATTTTGATACTCCAAACAATTTTTCTAAATTAAAATATTTTTGGAGAAATATATTCGTCATTCCCGAATTGATTTCGTAAAAATATATATTGCAAATATACACTTTATTGCTAAAATGTAATTGTTAAACGAGATTACCAAAAACATGACAAAAGTTATTAAATTTTCAAAATGATCATCTAAAGAATATTAAAATTAGAAACGGAAGGATATCTAATTGAAATTTCTTATAAAGTTAATATTTCGATCGTAAATATAAATGTCAAAATTTTAATACAATTTAATGCGAGCATATAATTTATTGATGGTGTTTGAATAAAGCGTTTAAAACTATACAGTCGAAATACAATTTTAAACAAAACTATAAAGTATTGATTATGTAAAAATTGAACTCACCAAAAAGACAAAAAATGACGCACTTGGAAACGCAATTCATCGCAAATCAAATAAAATGAAGGAATTTACCTCTTTTTCGGGAGGAAGTTCCAGTCCATTCCATTCCGTTCCAATATAATCCGCCATTCCAATCCATTCCATGACACCATCAATACATTATCCTTTCAATATTTTCCCGCCTTCATGTGTTTTCCATTCTTCGCTCTTTAGTAATTTTTCGACTTATCTTTATTCCTTCCATTGCATTATCAATCTATCAAGATAACGGTATTTCACTCAGGATACTTTTAACAGGATTTTCCCATCGATCATCCCACCTATTTCTTTGAAACGCAAAGAATTTCAACATTCTTTAAAGGCAGCTCTTCTTGCAGTCCTCAACACAACACCTTCTTCCCAAAACAAACCTTCCACATTTAAGGAATGCAACACATTCTCCTTTGAGATTCATCCCCTTATTACTATTCTATTCTTTCTTCGGGGGATATCGACGTTTTCTTTTATTTTATCGATTCTGTTCGAGATCTTTTAGCCATTTTTAGTCGGTTACTTCGACGATGTAATCATTTCGTTCATCATAACGTTTACCCCATTGTGGGCCCTCAGCACAACCTTCTTTTCTTTTCCATTTCAATGATCATCGGTTAATAATTTGACATTAATGATGCCTCTGTTCTATAACACACCACGTGATCGTCTCTACGAAGTCGTCTAAACGATGTCAAGACTACTCAACAGAATAAAGAAACTACTCCCGCAGTTTCTTTTATCTTTTGAAGTACATAGTGGTAAGAATGATTGTGGTAGTACCAGTAGTGATAGTAGTGACGGTAGTGGTGGTTGTGGTGGTAGTAATAGTGGTAGTAATGGAATTGCTAGTGGTAGTAGTAGTAGTACTAATAGTAGTAGTAGTAATAATAGTAGTGGTAATAGCAGCGGTAATGGAAATAATACATTTTTGGTCGCAATCAATACAATTGTTTTCCATGGCGACGGCGGTAACAAGAGCAGCAGCATTTTTGTTGTTGTTGCAGCTAAAAATGATGACGCTGATGACGATGAAGTCGGTGACAGAAATAAACTAGGCGCCATAATTGATGGTGTCTCTGTCATGGTCACCGTTAACCCTGCACACAGACAAACAAGCGAAAACAGTTTTTGATTTTAGCAGATTTCATTGGAATTTTTTTTGTGACTTTTGTGGGAAATTAAAAATTTCGCGGACTTGCTGGTTTATTTAAACTTTTTTAAAAACTATTTACGAATTAATTTCATTGATTTTTACATTTTTTGTTCATTTTAGGTTTGTATAGAATAATTTGGATTGGTAGTACTGGTATTAGGTAGTAGTAGTAGTAGAATAGTAGTAAATAATGTATTTTTTGTAGTTGTTAGTATTTAGTAGGACTTGTAAGAATAACTGGACTGGAATGCATGTTGTTGTTGTTGTTCTTGTTGTTTTTTTAATTTTTCTGAATTGCTTCTGTTCTTTTGCTGGCAGATATTAGCATATAATACAATCTGAAATGGAGATCCGCGGCCTGCCTCGGCCCGAATTTATTTTTTTGTATTTTCATTTGAGAAATTTTTGCTACTTTTTTCCATACCTTTTGGCTTTGAGTGATTATTGTTGCTGTTTTTGTGTTGAGCTTGCAATTGTTTGTTGCTTGCAGAGTTGCAAAGTTGCTTTGGCTTTAAATATTCAGTGTTGCTGTTTTATATATACGAATAGTAGTAGTAGCAGTAGTAATAGTAGTAGTAGTAGGAGTAGTACTAGTAGGAGTAATAGTAGTAATAGTAGTTATAATAAATAGTTGTTATATTTAGTGTTGCTGGTGTTGTTGGTTGTGTTGAAGACTGTGTTGAGAGATGAAGCTGCGAGCGAGCTTGAGCTGTTTGATTCATACTACGTTCTTTTTTTGCTTTTGCTTTCTTTGTGTTGTTTACTTTTGCTACTACGTTTTCTTGTCTACTACTATCATTCACAGGAGGATAATGTAGTGATGGTTTCATTTGTTGGATATATTCAAATACAGGTTGTCACAGTGTCTAATTTATGGGTTATTTTCAATGCTTGTCTTGTTTCGTTTTTAAATATAAAACTTCAGAAAAAAAGCAAAAACCATGCAGAAAAACATTCACTATTGATTCAAACAGAAAAAAACAATACAAAAGAAAAAAGTAGTAAACTACACATAGTATAAAAGCGTAACTATTTCAGCAACTTGTAGTAATATTTACTAATGGCAAAAAATAACGAGGCTGAAGCGATTAAAATCTACAAGAACAAATATTTAGCTGGATTTGTTGGATATTGTCAATAATAATGGTATCAAAGGTTAGCAAATGTAGAAAAATAGTAGTAGAATAATATTTGTTAGGAAAAATTATAAAGAGATAAATCTGAGCAAGAACAAAACTGATGAATTCGTATGTTTCGTAATTGCGCGTATGTGTGTTTCACCTTTCAATGTGATTGACCGTTAGTTACGGTTAGTTGTGGTCTGTGATCTGTATATATATATATATATATATATATATATATATATATATATATATATATATATATATATATATATATATATATATATATATATATATATATATATATATATATATATATATATATATATATATATATATATATATATATATATATATATATATATATATATATATATATATATATATATATATATATATATATATATATATATATATATATATATATATATATATATATATATATATATATATATATATATATATATATATATATATATATATATATATATATATATATATATATATATATATATATATATATATATATATATATATATATATATATATATGTGTGTGTGTATGGGGGTAAAGGTATGACCAACTTTTGGACATTGTTACCTTTTCAAACTAATTGATAGAAACTCCTAAAATATCTAGTAGATTTTTATTATAGAACGAATTGGTCATACTTTAGTATAATTTTGCTCTATTCTAGCATTTACTTTAACAGACATGGAAAGGATCTAGATTTCATAGAAAATGCAAGGACATGAAAAATTTAAAAAATAGAAATACTTGAAATCCTTAGAGAAGGATTGATTAATTATGAAGAGAACACTCACATAAATCAGAACAGCTTATGCCATTATTTTAAATAGATAAACAAACTACGCCTTCTCGTTTTGGTAAATAAGAAGATTATATAAACGCACGACCGACGCGAGCGTGCTTCACGTTTCCGTTGGCAATAATATCCTTGGTGGAAAAAATAAACTTCTTAGACGTCACTTAAAGGAGAATAAATGGCACTAATTGGAACTTCAGATCGATAAAACGATGTCAGGGAGAATAGCCTTCAAACGGAAATGCAATAAGAAAGAGTGAAGGTGGGGAGAGGTACCGACATATAGAAGAAATAACAACTACAATTATAATATTAATCGCTAAGACAAAACGCTAACAATTATTTATATCAACCACCTCATCATCACCTCATCATCACCTCATGAAAGGCATAATGACGACAATGAAATCAATACTGCGAATCACAGCAATCGTGAAAGTAAATGCGTGACGTGATTCTAAAAGGAAATTAAACTTGAAATGGAAACACATTTTGGAATAAGAAGGAAAAATAATTTGGAAAAAACATGCTCGTTTAGAGCCGGTAATTGAACGTCAAGGATTATTAAATAATATTAAGAATTTCTAAAACTATCATTAATCTCTCTTATTGGTAGGTTGGCAGCATACTCCCTCCCGTCACTCAAGGCATCGTCTGATATTCAAATACAATTTTAATTAAATATAATCACGAAATCATATACTTATTGCGGCCGATATTGAGGTTATGAATATATAGTCCACGTTGTTCCAGAAGACCCGGCGTGGATAATTATTTTTTGTTTTGTTTGGGTCTCTTATATTCATAAATTGGTTTACTCCTTCGATATCGTTTGCTAAGGCGATATCCCTACTAATGATCGCTATCATAATGAACGAGTGAGTGAGACCGAGCCATTCTCACATCTTTTTCTCTTTATGCCACACCTAGAAGTGCTTGTATCCATAACGATAATTTAAAGAAACTTTTTATAGGAAACTGTGACATTTTCAAACACCGGGGTTCGCAACAACCCTTTTGATCCCCCCCAAATACTTCCTTACACTTACACCTACACTTGCAACTCAACCACCCGCTTCTAAATGATTGCTGAATTCAAAACAGGGTTCTTTAGTTCTATTCATTCTCATTCATACTCGTGCACGCTTCTAATGATTCTGAAAACTTTCCTTCTCGTGGCCTAATGTTTTTCCATCCTTTTTCTGTTTTTGATAAATCGTATTGCTGCCGGCAATTTAATAGATTTTTAATGGCCATAAGATATTATAAATGCATATAATTCTTCTGTGTTTGAAAGATAAAATTAAGAAAAAATTGAATTAATCTTGTGCGGTAAGGCAATATTTATTAAAGACTTTAAAAAGGATTTAATATATTTGTAAATTATTTATGAGAGCTTGATGAATTTTAAAAGACTTAAAGGTTCAATATCAAAATTTCGTACGATTTTCAGAAAACTTTACGGTTTATTCAAACGAGGGAGATGAGGATCTATAATAAATCAATATTTTAATGAGTTTTTTTTTAAAAGTCGCATCTACAAATTAAAATCACGATTTTGAAACACATGGTTTCCGAACAGAATTCAGGATTCTCAGAATGATAGACTACTTTCAAAAGATGATACTTATTTTTATTTCTAAGGATTCAATGCTCTGGGAAGATAATCATTTACATAATCATTGCCATTTACATAATCAAGTAATGCTAAGATTTTAAACGGAATCAAGCATGAGTCAATCTCGATGACTACAAGTCACCTAAACTGTTCATGAATAACTATCAATGATTTAATATGGAAATTCAGTAAGAAAGAATTCATTTACGCAACTATCTTGTAGGGAAAGGAAAAGGTCGAAGAAAATTTAACGATTGACTAAAATTCCAAACAGCTCGAAAATGGGTGGCTCCATGTGATTTGTAATCACAAGCAGATCTCACACACACATGCAAAACAGACCTTCAAACAATTATTAGACGCTTTGCAATCACGTCATCCTTTCTAGGAAAATAAATAAGGGCCTTTCTCAAAACAATTCCAACTCAAGAATAATCATTGCAACAATGATCGGTTTAATACACATACATTGAGATCAGGATTCCATCCAAGGATTCCATTAAGGCTCCTGATTTTAAAAAGAAGTTCCTTTAAAAATGGTCCCAGAATGATGGAAGTCGAAGCTTTGAAGTTTCAAGCAAACTTAGTGATTAATCCTTTTGGATAACAATCATCCTTTGAATTTTTTTAAAAGCAGTCTCTAATGATGCCAATCATCGTGTCTATCTTCTGACCTTTTATGAGCGTTGTTCTAATTGCCGTTGTTTTGCTTTGATGATTGTGAATATAGGTTTTTATTGAATTTGTTGTTTTTGTATTTGTTGCTGTTTTTATGTTGCTGTTTGTTGTTTTTACTTAATCAAGATATTAAAAATTTATTGAAAACTAATGGAAATGTATTAGTATGCAATGTTAACAATATTCATGAAAAAATATACAATCGACAATGATGAGATAGCGATTACAATGATAAAAAGAAATAAAAGTAATCAGATAGATGATAACAACAGAAAAGAAATAGCGTACATTTAAAAGTTGTTGGTTTTGTATTGTTGATTTGCCTTTAGGGAGATATTGAAAAAAGTTTTAGAAAAAACAATTCTTTTTTTTATTCTTTTAAAAATTTTCCATTTTCGATTTTCGTTGTACGGAAGCATTCAGATTTTTTAATTACAATTGTTTAAATATATTTTTATAAATATATAATTATTGTATAGATGTGTGTTCATACATTCGTGTGTTCGAGATTCAGACTCGATAACGAAACTGTAGCTGATGATGATGATAATGATTACATAAAGTGTTTATAAAAGAAAGATAACTTTATATTGAATTAAATGAAACCTTTTAATTCCAATCGATAAAAATTTCAAATGTAAATATTAAACTAACAAAAAGATATTAAACTCATGAAAATGTGTTTACTAATATTACTCAATTTTTGCATTTACTTGTTTCTGTGCTTTTTTTTGTAGAGTGTATCGAATATGAATTTCGTATCTCGAATAAAATGTAAAAAATATGTAAACACTATTTTCGCGAAAATTTTTTTAAACCATATCGAACAAACTAATGAAAAAAGACATTAAAAAATAATTGAATTATGTACTCACCAGCGGCAGGCATTGTATAATCCCAGCTGGAATCTGGTTCATTCTTGTAAACGTTTAATTTTTCGGGCTTTCGTTCAGAAATAACAGAAATGATAGAGAGGAAGGAAAGAAAAAAGAAGGGGACGAGTTCAAATATTAGATTATTAATAATTTTATTAAAAAATTTTCCTAATAAAATGTCTGCAACCGAAAAAGGCTGACATTTAAAATTTCCCCAGATGTCAATTTCATTTCGAATTTAGAAAGAAAGAAACCGAAAGAAAAGCACTGAAAAATCATCGAAAACGGCGAAATTGTATGTAACACTGAAATAACCCGTATTTTTTCGGTTTTTCTTTACATCTTTGAAAATTTTAAATTTCAGCCTTTGCTTCGTTTGGTTAATTAAAATATTAGTCGAATAAATGTTTTTTATCTCTTTCTTACCTTGGCATAATCGACTTTTAAAGTGCAGCAACCCGAGTAAATATCGGCACCATGTAAATTTTCTCTAGCTCTTGATGCGGAATCCAAACCATCAAACTCAACCATAGCCTGAACTCCATTCTTTTTGAAAATGACAATACGTTGAACTTGTCCATGAGGTTGACAAATTTTATGCAAAACATCCTGAAAAAAATAAAAAAAGAAATTAGTACTTGTAGATCTTTAAAAAAAACAAATTTATTTCAAACATTTATTAAAAGAAATAATATTTATTTATATAAAGGATATTGTAACGTATTTCAATTATGTTTTGTCAAATTTGCTTTGGAGACAAACCGGTTTAGGCAATGTCCTTGGTGACAAATTTCGTTTTCTTATTTATTTATTCCAAAGAAATTTTTAATAATTTAGAAAAAATTTGTAATGTTCCAACAATAAATAATATTTTTTTAAGGAAATTAATGTAATGATATCAATTAGAAAGATTCAAACAAATTGGACTCATATATAAGATAGTATTTTTAACATATAAGATATTATTTTTTCCGTTCGAATTTTTATGAATTTTCAACTCAGTAAAATTTTAAATCCGTAAAAACGGTAGACGACAAAAAATGAAGAGCCAAAAGAATTCTCGCATATTTACATGTTTATGTGCGTAAAAGAACGCAATAAAAATAAATTGACAATGTTTTGTAATTTATTCAAAACCTCTTCAAAACCCTCGGTTTTCCAAACTTTGAATTTCCGTAGTAAAATATTATACCTTCTGCAAATTGGTAATTATCTACAATCCGTCATTAGTTCTAAAACAATATTAATATAAATGTATGCACGCGACGAACTCAATCCGTCAATCAATCTGAGAAATCATATTTGTACTCCTTACATGTTCTATAGTATTCATAACGCGGTTATCGTATGATAAAAGACGGCATGAAGGGCGGCATTCATTCCAAACTCATAAAATGAAATTTTGAAGAAAAAAGGTTAAAGGCTAAAGGGTAAAATATTGTACTCCTCTCAACTTCATTAAACCTGTTTGTGCACGTTGGTAAATATTAAGTACATGTCCTGGTATTCACATATAAATAAATAAGTATATGTGTACACATACATGCATACATATGTATCCTTTGTGCGCCCATCAATTAGCGAAATTTATGCCTTTAAATGCCTTAAAGGCTTAAAACTTCGGAATTCGTGGGAGAAAGGTTTCCCGATTCATTTGGATCCTGGATTATGATTGAATTCGAAGAGAGAAACTCATGGGACTTGGCACCGATTCGGCCTTGGATGATCGGTAAATCCATTCGAGGTAGTGCAGCAGCATATTATCAGTAAAAGAACATTTCGCGTAAATTAAATTGATAAGCATTGCCTCTAACTTCGATTTCATTTGATTTAGTTTAACTTCGATTTTGGAGTAATGAAAACCAGTTGATGGGAATAATTATGACTTGCCCTAAAGCAACGCAATAATTGTTAAGTTCAAGCCGGACAAAAAGCCAATTATGATACTAAAAATAACGCACAAAATGAACAAACAGAAATTTAAATACTTGCATATTTTTTGGCACGAAAATGGAAATGTTTTAATTAAGTTTTGTAATTTAATTAAAATATACAGACCAATTGTGAATGCCTTTTAAGCTAGTTTTAATAAACCCTAGACTTAATAGAGGCATTTTTGGATGTGTCTTTATCCATTTCATTCATATTAATTTTAACATTTTTAAACCCTATTCAAAATCGCTTAACATCAAACGAATAGAGAGAGAGAGATGTAAACGAAAAATTAAAATACATAAAACACATTTCAATGGGATAAAAATGGAGAGCGACGAGAGATAACCTTCGCATGCATTTTAGGAATTGGCGGCCATTCAACTCGGAGCTAGCTCGACTGCAATGCAATCGAAATCAAAGGAAGGAATGTCGATCGATTGATCTTTCTTGAATCTCAAAAAAGAAACGACGAAAACCTTGTCCTGGGGTAATAAAATTTATATAGTCTGGGCTCGGGACTCGGTTACCGCCTCAAGCGAAATTAATAGTACAACTGACTGACTGACTGCCTTGATTTCGGTAAAGCCAAGCTTTCATTCGTCCGTGCGTCGGTTTACAAATTGTTACAAAAGCAAGAAGCTCAAAAACAAAATACGAAAATATATTTAAAACTAAATATATGCGAACGCTACAACAATAACAATCGATAGTCAGTTCATAAGCGCAGCGTGTGTAGATCGTTCGATCACATTCAATTAAGAAAAAAGTTCAGTATCCGGAGTGCATCGAGCATTGGGATAAACCCAAGGTCAGGTTTTTTGATTGCTAGAGGCAAACAAAAACCGAGAAGATGTAGAAATAGGTACAAAAAGCGAGAGAGCGAGAGAGAGAGAGAGAGCGAAGGAGTTGTGATTGGCGGGAGAGAAGAAAAGACTAGGAATGAAAATCATAACAGGATAAAAGAAATCATTCGCGACGGCTTCAAAATCGGCGACAGCGACCACACGAAACCAACAAAAGTTGCAAACGAAACTTGTGAGAATACCCAAACCAGCAAAACGAAGAAATAAAATTGATACAAAAATAGCTGCACTATCATTTTTTTAAATGCCTTAAAGTTAAACGTTAAAATATTTTTAGGCTCTTAGCCAACATATCGTTATTGTTGGCATTGTTGCTGTTGCTTCATTAAAAACCAGTTTCATGTAGAAGTAAATCAACGTAATACATTTTTACCGCGATTCTTTTGAAAACAATCTGCGACATCTCGAATCGAACATCAAGAAACAAACAACCAACAAAAACGACAAACTGGCAGTTAAGAAATATGAAAAAGGAGAGAGAGGGAAAAGAAGAACGAGTAAGAGAGAAAGAGAGACGTAATGGGTTAATGGAATATTTAAAGTTTACAGACTGTAAAGACGAAAATTTGACCTTGGCAAAATGGATATACATGCAATAATCCTTAATATACGGTATGCATAAAACGTTCGCGGATACTCGTTTCTGTTTTCTTCTACAAAATCACAAAATGCATGAAGAGCATTGTAAATCCTAAAATATTCATAAGAGTATCGAAACTGTAGACTTTAATGATTGCATCATGCACAGTGACGTGCAATCAAACCGCAGAATAATTTTAAATCAACAAAAACCGGAATGTGGTATCAAAAAGCGACAGAAAGGAAGGTATGACTGTCCTATAATTATTGAAATATGTTAAACAAATAAATTATAGGCAATTATAGGAAAACCTATAAAATCCATAACTGACTAGAATGGTGCGAAGCATTTATCCCCACAATGGGTTTATATTGGTATTAAATTTATACGAGTATTAATTAATTGCAAACGATTATGACGTGATTATTTAATTTCAAACGATTTGTTTTTTCTTCAATTGGCAAATTTTTTAATGCAAAATTAAGATGAACACAATTATTTAAGCATTTTAGTAAGACAGACGTAAATACTAAAACGATTGATTAAACAAAATAATTAAACTTTAAACCAAATTATTTGTTTAATATTTTCTTCTGGATTTTAAAATTATTTCATAATTTGCTAAATGGTGGTGGTTTCATACCATTCCCGACTTCGAAAGGATTTGATTGGCGCCTAACACTTCATACTCTCAATTTTAAAACTACTTCCAATTCATTCGGACAATCTCAAAAAAAGCAAGGGCTTTTCAAATGACTTTCAATAGACCCAGATATATATCAAAATTAAAAATCAGATGTTTTTCGTAGTGTTATCAGAATCAAACCGGTATTATTTCTAAGGAATCGTTTAATAAAGATAAATGAGCGTAACTTGCAAATGCGTCATATGACTCCTCCCATTATTTGTCCGTCATCCCAACTAATTGCCTTCTTTTAGACGCAAATAATAAAAACATTTGTCGTGATTTATTATTGGTATAAATAAAACCGTATTATCTCTCATTTCATAAATAAAACCAGATAATTAAGAATGACAGCAGCATCGTAACATCATAATTCGCAAACAGCTGATGCATAAACAGCTGTCATATAAATCAGGTGATTATTGTGATCTAAATTTAATCGTTTCCGGATTTAAATACAACCTATACGACAAAGTAAAAGCTGTTTATAATAAAAACGAGAGATAAAAATAAGTATTAGTGGTAACTACAACGGATTCTCAATATGGCTTAACAACGCCTAGCGAAGGATTATAAAAGAGTATGAAATAAATCTTTCAGGATACGATGAGTTCATAAAGTTTTCACTGAAAAAAGTAATTAATTCTCTCTAGTTCTTAAATGATGACGGCAGCGCATCCTGTTATCGCACGGTCTACGAGCAAATGAATGAATTTGCATGAAATAAAAAGAGTTGCCATTGCAAAGGATTTCATGCTCAGAAGTAAACAATAAAAGGCTTGTTTTGCTCTTGAAATACGCAAAAAACTGTTGTCAGTATTAAAGGAAAGGGTAGAAATATTCTACTGCAAGATTTAAAATTTTCATAAAAAAGTAAAACAGCGAGAGCGATTTAAACAGGATTAAGCAGATTCAATAGTATTTGCTACATTTTATTGCACGGATTTTTAGTCATATCGCATAATAATACCACGCACCAATAAGCCTAACGCCTAAACGGCGGAAAGCAGATTGGAAACTTTAAATTGACAAATATTTATTTGTACGACTTACATTCTCCCAACACGTTTCGTATGTTTATTTGCAATTTCAAGTAAATCAACAAGACGTCGTCGAAAAAGGAATTGAAATATTCACAACCTCAGCAATTTAATAAAAATCGACAACAACAACACCAATAGATCATTACAACATCAATCAACGACAACAGCTGAATCTGATTGCGATTACGAAACTGTAACAATATCGTAAGAACCATCGAGAGCAATTTGTATTACCAACATTACATTAACGATTGCCAACAACGGAAATTTTGCAATCACTAAAAGAAGAAAACATTCGAAGGTCCGCGTTCATTATTATTGCCATAAGTGAACAAAACTGATGCAATTGTGAAAAAACGATTGCATGCAACAAAAGAATTGCTGCTGCGAAACGGCAAGAAAAAAGAAAATGAAAAAAACAAGGCTTCCGCGCACCGACCAGCTCTATATGGCACCACTTATGACTACTTACCAGCCAACCAACCAACCATCCGAACCCTTTCTCTCTCCCCCCAATCACTCCTAAACCATACTTCCCTAATGAAGTTGTTAGCGCTTTATTTACTGCTTGAGAATTGAACTGTTGCAACAACAGCGACAAAAACAAAAACAAAAATGAAAACACTTAACGATTAAAAATCATTTCGAAAGAAAATTTAGCAAACGGGCAACCAAATATCAAAACTCGACAGATTATTTCGAAAGATATTATGGCGAGCTAACTAAAAGACATTGCAGAGTTAAACCATTGGGTGGCAGAAGCAAAGGAATGGGAGCCAGTCATAAAGGGGGGCAGACGAAAATTGAAGAAGATCTGCGGGTTTCCTTTTATTCAGACAAAATCAATGCGCAGAAATAGAAATTACGGAAGAAGAGATAATGCAGAGACAAACCAGAAGAACCAGAAGAGAGTCAATTAATCAAGACGGTTAAATCAACCCAGAGAATAAAAAAGGCAAATTAGTTTATAGCAAGTTTTTTAGTTATCGTCAATAATAAATTGCTAACGGTAACAATCCGTGGACATTAAACGAAAAAAAACCAACAAAAGCAGCAGTAATAATAATAACAACAACAACAGCTACGTCTGTATAAAACAAATCGTGAAAATACTAAGTCATCTTCGAAACAGCTTTTCGCAAAAAATTTACGTACTTTTGTGCGACACCACTTCATACACAAATTAGCCAAACAGCGTAATATTCCATTCCATTTTCAAACCCAAACAACGTACAAGGAATATTCAAATTAAATTTCTCGTCGATATAACTTTGCGTTCAGCGTTAATCGTGACTTCCACTGAGAGTCAGACAGGCAGATAGACATAGGCATACAGACCTAAATCGATTCAAGGGATGAGATTCCAAAGAAAAATACATGTACATTTCTATACTCGTCGCGTCTCCTTTAATGCAGTTACAAACTGAAGAAGTAAGTCCAATATACACTCATCGCCGCGGGTGTAAGGTATAAAAATAGAAGAAACCAAAAAGAAATCTCAAGACCGGTAAGGAAAAAAACTTCGATGTGAGGAACTATCGTAGCGATATCCGTACCAGCATTGAAAATCGTAGCGGAAACGGAAACGGAAACTTGGAAAATGATTGCCGCATTGAATGGAATGGAGACTATAAAACATATTGCGGTTAAGAGACAATAAAGAAAGAAAGCGAAAGAAAAATAAATAGAAGGAGATGAAGACAAAATTAATTGAAGCCTCAAAGAAATCTCATTTAGTTTTGCCGTTACGAAATAATTTGTTAAGGCCGGTGATGAAAGAGAAGCAATGAAGAGATATCGTAAATTCTGATCAATTTGGGCGACGCATTGATCTTCTTCTTCTCATAGTTCGCAATCTAGCCAAACACACACACACACAAAAGTCACATACAATTTGGTTGTGTGGTCTTCTTCCCCTTACAAGCACTTAATTTTCATACTTTTGTCGAACAAACGCGAAACCGAAGAGTAAATGGATTAGATAGATGAAAGGATGGAATGACGGAATAAAGGCTTGAATGAATGACAGATGCCATTATATAGATTGTGCTTTAAAAAACCAATAAAAGCCATTTTGTACTCGTACGCCGGCTCGTGTTTCACTTCATTAATAATGAATTTGTGGCAAATGGAAAAATCCTTCACAGCGAATATCAAATTTATTGCACTACCTGCACTTTCTCCCGGCCCAAACCACAGTCATACCGATCCGCCTTCTTCCTCTTTTGTCCTTCCCTTTCGTTTTGACTTCCGTTTTGAAAATTTACCATTTCCACTGCGAGACTTACAGTTTTCCGACACTAACATTTATTATTCGTCGCTGCCGCTGTCGTAGTTCTTCTCTTTTCTACCACTTCCTCTCATAACCTCAAACGACAGAAAGAACTCGTTAGGGGAACGAGCGAGAGGACGGAGCGGACAAGAAGACAACGATAATAACCAACACTAATTCAATTTTTATCGTTAGATCCTTTGCAAGGACATTAAGAATAAGGAAACAGGTGGAAACAGCTGGTTGCAAACTCTCTAAACAGAGCCTAATTGTTGCAACAAAAGCAATGCAATAAAGAAGAAAATGAGGCGGGGGCGTTCTAAGGTTTACCAATATTTGTCAAATGAATAAAATTCTGATCAAAGTGGGCTTAAAAAAAGACTAGAGGTAAAGTGAAATAACTCGAATGAAAAGAATGGCATTTTTATTCCCCTTCAAGAACCCCACGCGCCACCACCCTTTTGTGACCGCCTAAATAGTTAGTCCTCAACCTCTTGCAAAATAACCCAAAGAGAATAAAGATTACACACACTATTGCAAAAGTTCACAACACGATTACAACGTTCGATTCAGAAGAATGCATAGAGAGAGATGGAAAGACGATGGTTACTACAGGATATTCACCGAGACCGAACTACTACTAACAAATCTTATCGATTCGACAATCAGCAATTTATCATTATTCGTCACTGAGAAAAGAATTCTATGAACAATTGGCAGCTCATCAAGGCACTGAACACCGAATTGATTACCCTGAAAAGCGAATTGATGAGAAAGGAATTTAGGAGAAAATGAGAAAAGTTTTGGCACTAATTAATCCTTGCAATTAATTTAATATTCTTTTAGAAAAGAATCATAAGAGACAAATTTATCTATTTATTTTAATAGATTGTAATAGTGAAAAGTCTCTAAGGGTTAAACCAGTAAAACACTATGTATTAGTAAAAAATTAATTTCAACTGATTCCACTTGAACCAATTTCAATTAGTCCAAATGAACATTTCTGATATAAAATTCACTTAACTAAGAAAATCCACCTAAACATTCGTTTTCTTTTTATTTTTTTTTTTAATTTTATTTTATTCTTTTTTTCTCTTACTTTCTCTCGTTCTTCTCTTCCTTGCTTCTTTGCTTTTCTACTTTGACTCCATTTTTCTTTTCGTCCCTCCCATTTTCCTTTATACAAGGATAGACATGGATAATGAATAACATGCTTCTATGGTTTGGCCTGTATCTCGTTAACCGTAACCAGCAAAGACAGTTGCGAATTGGTCGGTTAACTGCATGCAATGTAGCATTATTTTAAGAGAGACGTATAGGAAAGTAGTGGCTGGGGAGGAGTCAGTTGATTAGTCGGTTGGTCATAAATTTCTCCATTTTGTTTGCTACAGATCAAAAGTTCAAATAAACGTATTTTGCGTTCTTTGGACATACCCGAGTAATAAATTATTGAGAATGACAAAATTATACAGAAGTTTTTTCAACATCGCCCCTAAAAGTATACCAACGAGTGGCGTCTACCTTCACCCAAATACAAATACGTAAAGGAGTTCATAACTTTGTTACTTAAAATTATAAATTGTAACTAACAAATAAGTCTTAGTTGGGAGAACTTTTTTGAGGTTAGAACACAATCATTTTATTTGCAGGAGCCCTCCGACTTCAATTTTCATGCAAAAAAAAACCTTTATAAAAAAATCAGATGGAAAATGTGTGCTTTAAGAGTCAATAAAGTATCACCACCACCGATGGCTTTTTATGAATATTTTCTCTTATTTTTACTCGCTCTTCTCTCCTGTTGAATGAACCACCACTCTTTCTCACTCACTCAAAGGTATTCTAAAAAGTCTCAACTACGAAAACTTATTCCTTTTCAGCGAACGAAATTTCAACATTAGACTTAAAAGAATGTTCAGTAGTAACCTGTCGTGGTGGGCACTCTCCATCGTCGTAGCTCATAAAATTACCAATGTCAGTAAAATATGCACCCAACGTAAAAAAAATCACCAATCGAGATACGAAAAAGAGCAATGAGAACGACACAAAATAGAACGCTTAACGAATATGAAAAATGTCTGCACATTTTCTAGAAAGTATAAATTGAAATGTACCGCGAAAATTCGAAAAATGTTGAAATTACATGAAAATTGAAGACAGTTTTAATTTAAATTTCGTTCTGAATACTTAAATACTCAAAAAAAGATTTTGTTCGTCTTTATTATTCGTAATAACTCTAAAACTAATTCAATTAAATTATATCAATGAAACCACACAAATCCCATTTAGAAATCAAAATTAAGCAATGTGTGCATTTTTCGAGCTTAATTAAAAATACCATTAGACATCAGGGCAGTTCCTCACACCCTCTAGATATCGGGTTTATCTCTCATACAAGTGCTCTTATTTAACTACGTAATGCAGCGCAAAATAAAATCTCTCGCAACATTTTTATTTGGAAATTGAAAACATTTAAAAACTCCGAAAACTGATATTTACGAGAGACACCCCCCTTCCTATTTTCTCTTACTTCCGTCTTACGTGATATTAATATTAAACGAGAAATTCTCAAAAGGAAAAAGGAAATAGTAGTAAAAATCCGGAATGAAAACACATCGGGAATTGTTAAAATAAATTTCAACTAAAGCAAGGAACAACCAAAAGGATGGTCTAGTTAGTTTGTGTTCTGACTGACATTTCACAAGAGAATGGCGGTTTATTACATACGAGTTAAATAAGCACAGACATAAAGAGTAAGACCACACATAACATCCTCTGGAGTACACAAGCACACACGTTTACGAACTAACACATACAAATACACGCACGCACACACGCACGCGCGCACACATTCACACACACGCACATACACATACACACACATACACATATACACACACACATTTACACGCATATACACCGATGAAATAATGGCGCATAGCCAGCCACAAAAACGGAGCGCAACCACAATGACAGCAGCAACAATGACGGCCACACCATAACCACAATATCATCAGCAGCAGCACTAAAAACCAGCGCCAACATCTGCAATATTGTAATCCTACAATAAACGAAACATCGTAATCAGCAACGTTCATTGAACCGCAAAACATCAGTAAAAACTTGACTTGATCATGACAGGATAATGACGGTAATAAAGATAGTGACGGTGATGGTGATGGTGATGAAAATATTAATGGTGAAAATTTCAGAGACTGGCTGTCATAAATAAACGAAGAAGGATTTGGAAAACACTATATCACATACACACATGTACACACGTAATTCCATACGTTTTCATGTGCCAAAGGCTTTTTCGGTTTTTATATCATATAACGGCTAATAGTAAATATTTATATCCTACCAAACGCATAGCAACATCAACGACAACTCTGTGACAGCAGCCATTTTGAGCTTACAGACCTCGCTCCAACTTCTTGGGCTATATACTAAAATGTTTGTAGTAGTCTTTATTACTATCATCACACTACTCGTCTTCATCGCATTCAAAACTAAAGAACTAAACAGAGCCAACAACGATACCAATAGTCTCGCCTAACAGCAACACCATCATCAATTCCATCGCCATCCATCGTATTTAGAGGTAGAAGGAAAATAAAAGCCAGAGAGAAGGAAAAAGCAAAGGGGAAGAGAATATTCTCTTAGAAGAGGAAATTGAACGGCAGTACAACAAAATGGCTCTTTCCGTCGCCTTATTCCAGAAAGCATCCATTAATCGATTACGATACGTACTCCCGCCGCCCGACTACTGAACCGTTCGTATTGTTCGCTTATTATGGCCTGACCACTGGTTCTCTCTGAATAACTGCTTTTCCTGCAGCTCAATACATTGAAGGATAATACCCAGTGGCCCTTTGCTTTCCTTTAGTGTTCCCTTCCACGAATATTCCCATTTTTCTCTGACAGGAAAGCGCAACGACCATCATAATTTATCTGTCTACGAACTGATAATACCTTTCCTTTTTATATATTATTTTTCTTATGTTTCATTTCATTTATTCCACCCTTGTCAATTCTTTTTTACCCTTTGGTTTATCTGGTTTAATTTATTTCATTATCTCTTCATTTTTTTCTGAAAACCTTCCAGGGCACTAAACACGTTACTAGTTTTGAAATTGCTTCCAGTCATCGCTGTTTCGCACGTAATTACATTTTTACGACACTGTATCAAGACCAACTTTTATCGAGTTGCCACCTCGAGTTTGTTTGTTTTAATAGCGAGCGACCTCATCAATACGAAATTATGGTTCAATATTAACCCGATGCAAATACAATAAATTTATTTATTGCATTGCCCGATTGGCGTCTGCTACTAAAAGAAATACTCGAAAACCCTCAAGCTGTACTAGTGATCCGCCCATTGTAATTTTCTCTCAATCAACAAATGTGACCGCGTATTCGGAAATTCAACCTGTCATTTAGGGCGACGACAAACGATGTGTTGTTGATCAACATGCTTGTGGTAACGATTGCCATGAAATTATTAATCACCCTCTCCCAGCCATTCAATCAGTCACAGCCAGCCAAACGTATCGGTATCACCAAACAGAAAAAAAACCATTTCTACTCGTTTTACCGCAAACGAGCACATTGCTGTTATAAATAGTACGTAGGTTTTAGTCACCTTATAACGAACTTGGAAGCGCAAGGTGGGTAATTTAGCTCTCTTCCTCTTCCCATCCACACCCACTCACCGCCTTCTTCTTTCTTTGCTCTTCTATAGAAAGTAAACCTATTCGATTTCGATGCTTTCAACCGCAATCAGTGTAATGAAGCTGAACCGTCTTTGGCAATACGGTTCGCGACCTCCACCAAGCGTCAAAACGCCAAAGTGTCAAAAGCAAGTGATGCGCAGAATAGCGACATTATCGTGTTTTTGATTCGTGTGAGTCACGCTTTCCGCGCGTTCGTTGCAACGTTCTCTCTGACAATCGTGACAATAAAATTGCTGCGAATGTCGACGGCGCGAACACTTTTAACCACGTTTAGAGAAAAATTTGCACTACTTGGACAAATGAAGGCTTTAAATCCTCTTTTTTCCTTCGTTTTTCTTGACATCGATATTTCGATTTAACCTCATTTTCGAATGATTTTTTGTTGCTTTAAATGCATTTAGTCTCTTTTCAATTTTACAGTTATTGTTTGTGTTGTTGTAAATTCAAAAAGTAATATGCGCTTACAAAAAACAGCCAATGTCGTAGAACCAAGTAGGAACGATAACAACAACAACAACAAAGCTGCAACAACAACAACAACAACAACAACAACAACAACAACAACGAGAAGCCCGTGTGATACAAGCGTGCAAAAAAACGACAAATAATAGCCGACGATGCTTCTCCGTGCGATTTCTACAATTTCAACAGCTTTCAGATTCCAATCGACTCGAATCGCGATATTGACTTCAAGGACAAGCAATTTTTTAGTGACACTTGAATTTTTCCATGAATTTCAAAAATAGCTTTTTTCTTTTTTTCCATTTTTTGTGTATCGGTTTTTAGTTTCGTATTAATGAAACTGTCAAACAAAAAATATCCTTTAAAAATATATATAAATATTTAAACTTATTATTTTCGAACTTAATGCTGAGTCTCCTATTTTCAGAATCGAAGTTTGCACCGCCTTTGTTCCTTCCCCGAATTTGAACTCATCGAGGAAATTCATTCAATATAGGCGAGATCTTAGAAACTACGACAATAATTTAAATACGTGACACCGTTTATCGATTGGAACACAATCTCAAAACGGAAGCTTTTTAGAAGCTTTACCGTGCTACATTTTCTTTTGGTATCCGTTTCATTCTGAAGAGTTTCTCAAGAGTAATGCTCACACTCTGCATTATCTACATTATATTTATGTTAAATAAATTACCCTTTCCCCGTCATCTTTTTGCCTAAACATGCTCCGCCCCATGACTTCAAAAAAAATTCAAAAAAATACAGTTCGATGCATTAGTGGATCGTTTTTAGAGCATTATTAAGAAGAATAACGAAGATCTGGTTTCTCTTTTACTCCTATATGTGCGCACTCTTTTTTGTTATTCTGGAAAATGACAATTTTATTTTTTTACTCTGTTTAACAAATCTCATGTCATATTCATAAAAAAATAACTTTTTAGCCCCATTTCATTTCTAAAATTCCATTAAACGTCTTTATAAATACAAACACACAACATATTCATACAATGTACTCTAACACAATAACACAAAAACGTGCTTTGACATTTCCTACGATCAAATTTTTTTTACAGTTGGCGAAAATGTTTTTCCAATTTTAGAGAGAGGACTTATATAATATGTTTGTCAATATACATCATGCATATCAAGGTTCGTATGTATATAAATATGTGTATACATACGTGCATGTGTGTGTTTAAATTCGCGTTTATATTTAAATTGTTCTTGTTGAGTTGTTGTTATTGTTTCGTTGTCATATTTTTGTTTACTGTACTTCTGCTCCTTGCATTTAATTTAGAAGCATATGGTTATTCTCGCGCTAGCATACACATTCACACACATTCACATATTATTTCTCTAAATATTTCTAAACGTTTTTTGCTTCAATGAAGCAACAATAAATAACAACTTCGCTAAAGTGCAATCCAATCAAAAATTCTTCTATATAATACAGTCTGTGTGTGTGTGTGTTTGCTTTTATTTAGTCGTGTGTTAACGTTTCCATGCCAGTTTAAAAGCCTTTTAATCCTTTGATATGACGTTGTTGCGCGTGTAGAACAAGAAGAGGCATTTCCCAACATATTTAAATCTCTTTTAGTTCCTGTTACTTTGTCTTTTCTCTTCCTATTGCAGTAGTTTCATTTTGATACCAAATGAATTTGTCAGTTTTATAAAAAAATATTTTGACATCATAACACTTTTTTTCAACAGTTATAATTTATTTTCACCTCCACAATTTACATAGTACACTTTAGTTCGCCGGTCAGTGAACGAATTCGGTGAGTGATCGAGAGATTTTGAACGAGTGTCCGGGGGAGAAAGGAGCGACCTAAGTTAGTTAGTTCATTTTGCCTAATTAGTTTTATTGAACTATCATCAATACTATCATCAATGAACTATCGTTTATAACTCTTTAACTATATTTAATCTCAATGATTTAACCCCGAAACTTCCCACGTGCAACCTATTGCCATCAATATGTCTCGGAGTAAATAAAGTTAACCTAATTCCTTCTCTCGAATTTCACTGACTTCTTGGATCGGAACAAAAATCAATTCTCGGCTTACTCGATTTACCAAAAAAAATCGCTTATGATAGAAATGTTATATATACTTACCACAGTTATCGGATAGAATGGATTTACGATGGTAAAAAGTAGTATGTGATTAGGGCGAGCCGCTTCGGGACGCTTCCGGCGTAGATCGTCATTTGATTTACTAATGAGACCTTGTTGTTGGCCCACCTGAAAAACAAAAAAGGAAAACGTAAGAAAATTGTAAGCTATTTTTATGTTGTAGAGTTATAGAACGGTATAAACTAGCATATCTATTAGTATCTCTTAGTACTATATTTGCAATAGCATTACGTAATTGATTTAGCATAGTAATTCAATAAAATTTCCAAACCGAAAATAGAAAGCAGAAACAATTGAGATCTAAATAAATTAAATTCTTTTCTCATTGTGTTTGCTCTGTCAATTCTTTCTTGTTGTTGGCTATTTAAGTTCTTGGCAAGACTATTCATGGCGAGATCGGTCACTTAATTCGCCGTTCTAAGTACGCACGAACATTATAGAACATCGGCAGCTATTGCTGTTGCCGTAATTGTTGACTCATTAAATAATATTTATTTTTATAACTTTAAATTCGTTTCACCCTATGTTCGCCTTTAATTTTTACGCACTTTATCTTTATCTTCATCAACGATAGATTATAATGTTGTTAATAATGATCCGGACATAGTTAATTTTATTATTGTAAAGTTTAATAGTATGCCTACTGGGCGTGTCTCCCCCTTCCAAATATTACCATATCTTTAAGATTCAAGTCAGTTGGTGTTTAGCTCTAAAAGAGGCTGCCTCGGAGCGATGAAAAGTACATTTATGAGCGACCTAGTGGTAAGACATTCATTAGATAATTTCTCTTCTATTTGTGCGGCCATTATTACTATTTTCTTTCTAATTCTGTTGTTGTTGTTGTGATATCACTTAGGCCAATATCGCTCTAAAGGCAATCTAATGCATGTATTTTCTTTTCTTAATCGCTGACGGCAGAGCGTTGCGATATTATCTCGAAGGAATTTCTATTTTACTTTATTTTTGTTGCAGCTGATGTTACTGTAGTTGATGTTGTTGTAGGCACTTTTTAGTCAATCAATTTCAAAATTTTAATTGAAAAATTTAATTAAAATTAGTTTTGCAATTTTTCTCTACTCAAGATTTCTCTTATTATTTACCTACATTTCAAATTTCATTAATACATTACGAAAGAAAACGCTAATGGATTCAATTAAGCTTCTGCTGGCTGAATTCAAACTGAATGATACTCCGGATGAATAACAAGTAAAAAATAACATTTCACTTTATTTATTGTAAATGTCTAAGCGTATAATCAATAATTCAACGGAATATATAAAAGACTGAACTAATAAAAGCGTAAGGTATAAAAGATAATTATATAAATCACAAAGAGGAAATTATAAAGAGAAGTATAAAGAGAAAGGTCTAACTCCATTTTCGAGATCCACAAATGGAAACACAAAAGAAGTATAGCTCAATTTTCTCTAAGTGGATAATAAGTCAAACAAGACAACATGAATTTGAATTGACAAACAAGTAAGAACGCTAACTTCGGCCTGGTCATTACACACCTAATACAAGTTTATAGTTTGACCTTAATAATCAGTTGTGCGGTGAGCACTTCCCCTTTTCGCACGCCCCTTCAAGTGTTACATTTCACTCCTGTTAATTAATAGTATCATAGTAAAAGGTAATAGATAGAATATTCGTTCGAACACTCGTTCTCATGCGATACGGCCTTCTTTAGAATAGTGGTCCTGGTAAGTGGACCATACCCATTTTCGCGAAATAATTCCTGATTAAGTTCGGACAGAGTTTTGTCATCCCAAGGGCGGAATAGGAAAAGGCTCAAAATTAACTAATCACGCATGCAGATATATTCATATTAGTTATCAGAAGCGGGCGTGGTACTCATTCGTTTCAGCCCCTTTTTAATCCAAAACAGCTTACAATAGAAAAAATGTATACCAAATTTTATAACAATATCTCGTTGTTCACATTGTTCGCATTCGTTTTTTTTGTTTTTTTTTTTTTGTAATCGCGATTTCTTCTGGAAGATAGACAGGCAGGTGGAAGAACGGACGCACGGAGACAGGGCTAAATCGACTAAGATGTCTATGAGACAGAGCATACATATTTTTCGATACCAATATACTTTAATGCTTAACAAGCGGAGAAACAAACGTAATACAGTCTTCACCTTTTGGTAATAAAGCAACGCTCTGAATAAATAAAATGAAAGGCTGAATAAATAAGACTATAAATAAAACAACTAACTTAATGATAAAAACTACTTTGCTTAATAAATAATCAATGGACTAAATAAATAAAACAATAAGCTGAATAATTAAAACAATGAGCTGAATAAGTAAGCTGATCTGAATAAATGAAACAATTGCTGAATTGATTATTTTATATATTCAGCGAAAAATTAAGACCATTTGAAGAAGAAACAAATTAAAGAATTGCAATTCAAGAAATGCTTTACGCATGAAAATGTGAGATATATATTGATTTAATATTCTGCTGCGCCAAGCACAAATTATGCATTTGTTTATTTTGGCAATGGTAAATCATGATATATTACACCACTACATTCTCCAAGTTCAAAATTAATTTTTTTAACGAAATTTGCAATAAATTTTTAATGACTGATGTAAAATTTTATAATTCATTTAACCCACACAACAGAATAAAGAAGAAACAATAGAAGATGTTCGAAAAGAAACATTTTGTAATAAAGAAAATCGTTCGAATTGATGAAACAGATTTATTATTTAATATTTAGTATTTAAAAATGCTTAATTTTATTATTCTCAATCGTCTATTTTCTCTTTATTTATTTATTTAATTTCTTTTATGAAATATGAGAAAAGCTCGTTAGGCTTAACTGCTTTAGTTTATTTCAAAATTCACCACAAAATTGTCGATGTGTTCTACGGGAAAAGTGACAAAACTCTCGGCAAAGGTGAAAAGACATTATCGAAACAAAAGCGCGGCAATTTATTATTTCAATTTTTTTCTTATTCTTTATCGTGTGTATTCATCAGGAATTATATCGGAAAATATTCTTCTTTACAGTTTTTGGCAATTAATTGAAAACTTCTAACACTTTTTAATTGCTTAAACATTTGTTTTTATAACGCTTTTGTTCGAAATTCAAAAAGTGCAGCACGCACAACAACAATTGCGATAACAACAAATTGAGTGATGGCAACACATTTGCTTATCTTAATTAATAATAAAATTTAATGAGACATAATTTTTGTAGTAATTGCTATTGTTGTTTTGGTTTCTCTTATGGGATTGTTTGGGATTGGTGTTGCTGTTTTTTATACTGGTCGGTGATAGCCCCAATTAGTGACACATTAAAAAACACACAGACGCAGACCCCTAGTGGCATTTAACTTCTTAGTGCTATGTCAAAAAAAAAAAATCAAAAAATTGCAAATTCATTAAGGATTTTATTTTCTGTAATTTTATACGATTAAGGGCACAAAAAATAAGTAAATAAATCTATTCGTCTAACGCGGAAGCAGAAACAAAATCATCGACGCATCAAAAACAACCTGCGTTTTCTGGAAAGCGAGAGAATGAGAGAGGCAGAGGGATAGAGAATAAGAGAGAGATTAAAACAAACTAAAAAGGATTTTATTAAATATTAACACCATCATCATCATCATCATTAAGCATGCTAAAAACATATGCGCAAACTAAAAACACTCTCCCTTTTTGCATGATTGACATCGATAATTTAAGCAATTTCGTTAGAAATCGATTAGTTGAAGAATATGAAAATAAAACTAAAAATATTCTTCACCTAGATTTTAAAAAATCATGTTTAAACTTAGAACATAAAAATGCTAGAAAAAAATTCAAAAACTACAAGAATTCGGTCGTTGTCTCTTTTTTTTTAAATTTCACATTTTCTTTCTGTCAATCAAAAAATTACTGAAAATTTCAATAATTGATTTTTCAAACATTTCGAAATATAAAACCTATAAATAATAAACATCCAAAAAGCAGGAAATAATTGTGAAAATCAATTTTTGAAACACTCAAAATTCCATTTTAAAACAAGTAAGAACGACAACTTCGGCCTGGTCGTAACTCCCTCACCCTACAGCCGCAATATAAATCTGCGGTTTAAATCCAATAATAATAAGTGGGCGGGACCTTTTTAATATAACATTTCCTTGGGCAATTTCTTAGTTAATTTAGTTCTATTAGATCATCTTCAACACGATTTTCCTATAATAGTATAATATTATTATTACTATATATATATATATATATATATATATATATATATATATATATATATATATATATATATATATATATATATATATATATATATATATATATATATATATATATATATATATATATATATATATATATATATATATATATATATATATATATATATATATATATATATATATATATATATATATATATATATATATATATATATATATATATATATATATATATATATATATATATATATATATATATATATATATATATATATATATATATATATATATATATATATATATATATATATATATATATATATATATATATATATATATATATATATATATATATATATATATATATATATATATATATATATATATATATATATATATATATATATATATATATATATATATATATATATATATATATATATATATATATATATATATATATATATTACTATAATAATAATAGTATAATAATATAATAGTGGGCACACCATGCTCATTTTAGTGGATTCGTAATGGTCAACACTGTCACCTCGCCCATAAAATCAGCATCACAATTTCAATAGTTAGAAAGAATTAGGCTTTATAATATAATTTCATGAAAAATAGGTGTGATTTCCTTAGATTGACTGTCGAAAGAGCATGGCTAAATCGACTCAGGAGTTTATTATGAGCAAAAATATATATCTTTTCTATAACTATCACGTCTCACTTAATGCGTTGCAAAGGGAAAGAATAAATAATATACTGTATCTCCTCGGGTGTTAGATACACAAATTAGGACGACAACAAAATTTGTCATTCTTTTGAGTAAGATATGAATATTTTCTAAAAAGGAATAAAATGTTAATTTATGAAAAAAATAAAAAACCATATCTGAAAAATCTGAACTATTTATATCACTTGAATGATTTATAGTTTGCTAAGCTCAAATCCATCATTTCTCTCCATGACAGGAAATTTTCTAAAAATCTTAGCCACAAAAAGTTGATGATAATCTCATGACAAATTAGAAGTTATCAATCTATCACCAAGTCATTCAGCACTATATATCAAGGTATAAATGATATCAAGGTAAGCACAGTCATTTCAGGATATTCAAATGTGCTTGTATAGCACTTTTTCTTAAGAAACTAATTGATGGCCCAGCTGGAACTGATGTCCAGCCCAGCTGATAACCCATTTATTATAATTTCTGTGCTTCATTTCAATCCTCATTAATAACTCAATCAAAATCGACTTCTTGAGTTTATAATAATGAAAAAATAATAATGTCCGTGTCTTGATGTTATATGGCCATAAGAAATCTTGGCGACTATTATTCGCTAAGGTGTTCATAATTTGCAATCACCGCCGTAAAAATTGAAATAAACCTGAAGTTTTCTCGATGTATTTCCTTACAATTTTTTTACATAAATCGATTTAGTTTTCGCAAATAGAAAACAACTAACGCTCGCCTAACGAACAATTAAAATTTTGCATAAACATCAATTACCTCATCAATGAAAAAGTAACAAGAAAGGGAGAAGACAGAATGAATGGTGGGGGGCGGTTAAGAGGACCGTCGAAGATGAATATATCGTAACGAACAAGAAGACAAAGATTAATGTGTCAGGGTTGAATTGTCGAAACGATCATTTATTGGAAAATAATGACCATCATCACAGCCAGATGTTTTTAGTTTGTGTAGTCGAAAGCGCTTTCTATGGCACGAATTAAAACCTGAACAATTTTTTTAATTTACAATTTATCCTTTTTGTTTTTGCCTCTTTTTCGATTTTACGATGACTCCGACTTACAGATTATTGAAACTGTATTATCATGAATATCATGTCAAAAATAAACAAGATTTACACAAATTTTGGAAATATTTGTAAAAAAGCTTTATTTAGTTGGTTCCATTAAATTATTCTCCCTAAACAGATCAAATCTCAAATAGTCGCTGAATAATTCAAATGAGCAAAATTATTCAGGTATTAAAAAAAATGTGTAAAATTTTAGTGAAAAGTAAAATTTCTTCAACCTCAACCTCAACCTCTTTTCAACAATTAGTGATGGCATCTTTTTTTGTTGCCCCCTGCTCACCTTCATTGTCTACTTATTCACCTTTTTTCTTTTTTAAAGAGACTTTCATTTCGAAGCGCATGAGATTTTTAAAAACGTTAACCTTTTCGCAATCAAAATTGGCTTTAAACAAATGGAAACGCTAACATCGGGCTTGTAAAAGCTTATACACCCTATACTCGTAAAATAAATTCAGGACCTAAATTCAATAACCAGTGGGCGGGTCAGGCTTATATCAATAGATTAATAATACATTTTGCCATTCCTCGTTAATTTAGGTCTATAAAATCATCCTTAAAACAACTTTTCTCAAAAAAGTCCACAGGTATTATAATATAATAGTGGGCGGACCGCACCCATTTTCGTTTGGGTTTGTAATATCCAACACTGCCATTATGCCATAAAATGTCAGCTTCAAAACTTCAAAAGAAACTAAAGAATGACATTACATTTTTATTTCATAAAAAAGATGGGGCGTGGCACCAGACCACGCAGTTTCGCACATTTTCAAACTCGAACAACCTATAATGACAAAGAATACATTTCATATCGATATCTCTTTGTGTTTACAGACACGAACCATACCTATCCAGAACCAGAACCAGACTAGACTTAAAAGGGTAGGCAAACAGGCAGACAGACAGACACAGACAGACACGGACACATGGACAAGGCTCCAGTCTGAAGTCGACTTCAGAGATGATTGTGAACAAGAATATATTTATTTTGCTACGGTTATCGCATCCTTTAATGCCTTACAAATGAAATAAGTGAATATACCGTCCTTCCCTTCCGGTGCAGGGTATAAAAATAAAAGAATATTTACTAAATATTTTTTAATTACTACAAAATTTTATATCTAAAACCTTTGCCCTAGAGCTTTAGCAATTAAATTTCCATTAATACCATTTTTTTTTAAATTAGCAACAACAATTCGAATTTTTTAGATCTTCTAAATCCAAATTTATTTCATTCAGTTCAAAAATGTGTTCTTCATAAGTTTTTCAATTTTAACATTTTAATTTTTTTCAAAAGAAAATTATTTTCAAAAGAGCGATACACTCCTTCCGCCCACCCATCCCTTCCATTCCCATATCACAATCAAACTATCCATCACTGATAATTTATTTTTACATGTAATGAATTTAATGAACATCTGCACAACTTGAATCTTACTGTCCAAAACGATCAACCCAATTATTCATCACTCCGGCAAAAACAACAACATCAATTCTCATCACAGGCACGCCCACATCAGCAGCCGGGAACAGGTGAACATTCCTACCACACCGCACGCACTGTCGATTTATCAATTCGAATTTTGACAGAAATGAGGATTATGTAAATTAACAAAAACAACAACAACAATTATGATTACAATAACAACAAAAACAACAATCACAGAAACAAAAATAATAAGGAAAACAACTGAAGTCTTTTTGACGGACACAAATAAATTAGTCTAGCTTTGCTTAATTTTTTGGAAACAAATTTTTCTAACGAAAAGCAAAAAATTAAAAACTTTCAAAAAAAGTAACCCCGGCCATTTCCGACATTTCCATTTGAAGTGACTTTGTGGGTTGTCATAAAAAACAAACACGAAACAATTAAACGGATATAACCGACAACAACAAAAAACCCATCAATGCAGCATCAATGCGTTGAAACCAACCGATAAATGAATGATTGGATAAATCGACGAATGGATAGATAGATGGAAGTATATAAGAATGGATATATCATTTCCCCACCGATGCATGAAATGGCATGAAATGTTTGATATTTTTGTATATCAAATTAATCATAAATTTCCATTTTCTGATTCTCGTAACAATTCTCTTAACCAAATGCTATGACTTGACTGGCTACTACACACGCCGGTCCATTCGTTTGTTCTAAAAATTTCTCAAAGATACAGACGATCAATATTATTTGATTATCTTGATAACTAATTCATGATATTTAATTGCTTGGCTTGCAAATAAAATTTGTTATTGCGTATACATTATCCATTAGCCAAATCTTCTAGTGGTCCATTAGGCCCTGACAGACAGAAGCGGGATCATATGGCTCTTCCAAAGACAATAGAATTGCGATGTATTTTAAATGTCCCGAGAAAGTAGACTATTACATTATAGCAAAGATGAATGACGGAAGATCGCGAATTACTATGATGTAGAAAAAAGCGGTGATCCAGATCTTATGAAAATAATCACATATGTATCACAGATTCATACGGTGTATACTCTTTGTGATCTATTGTACTGTCGACGAAAAAAATGTTGAACTATTGGGACTAAATCTCAAGTCTGTTTTAAAGTACATCCCACAAATAACGTAAGATTTTCCCGACGATATACACGAGCCATTATTGGACTGCTCTACAAACAATAAATTTATCATAGTAAATATCAAAATTAATATCGTCGACTGTGATCTATTTCATTTTCAGATATTTATATAAATTTTGTTGTTTAAGAAAATAAAAAGCTGTTGTTTGGTTTGAAATAGTTTTCATAAAAATTTAGAAGATTAAAAAATTCCAACGTGCCAAAAAATTGAATGAGTTGGAAGAATTGATGAATAATAAGATTAATTCAATAATAGTAAAAATTACAAAATATTTAAATGACTTCAAAAAAAGAGGAATGTCTAAAGTGAATTTAAAAGAAAAATGTTGAAATATTTCCAAAGATTCTTAGTTATTAATTAATTATTTCTAAAGATTTGTCTATAAAAAATAAACTTTCTTCTAATTGACTGGTTTGATACTTTTCAACAATTTATTGTTACAGAATGATATTGTTCTTCTAATTTTTGTTGTTGTTGGTGATGGTTTTAATGTTGTTGTTGCAAATATTACTGAATGCATTTGTTGCGATGAGATGACGAAAATAAAACGTACGCTATTCCGCGTAAATATCTCTTGGCAAGAACTTAAGAATTACAAAACCACCGCATACTCGCAACAACAAAAACAGCAAAACCAACAGTAATAATTATCACACAAACAACAACGGTCACACGCAAACGCCGCCGCCAATGCAACGCACAGACAAGCCCAACAAAGTTTTAATGACAAAATATCATTAATTTCTTCTTCTTCGGCTCACTTATGCCCAAAATTGTTTTTTTTTTTCTAAAAATTCTAAAATAAAGCATTCGCGTTCCCTTTTTGATCGTTACAAAATTTTCTTTTAACTTTTTTTTATTTAAATCTGTCGCACATAAAAAACGAAATTGCTGAAAATGTTTTTTAAGAAATCGTCAGTTGATGCACAATAAATTTTCCTATTTGAAATAATTTTTTGTAATTTTTTTTTTGTAATTGAAGTTGTTCTGGGTTAAAAATATGCTGTGTATGATAAATTTTCTTACAAAAATAATAAAAATATTTTACAAATTTTATTACAAAATATTTATTATTCAAAATATAGTCTTTTTTAAAAAAACTATTATTATTTTCTAGATGACGAACAAAAAATTCTGAGGAAAAAATATGTGACGAGAAGAAAGGAAAATATTAAGAATTGACGACGATAAGGAAAATTTTTAAAAAATAATTGTTTCTGTTAAATTCATAAAAGAATTGCCTTTTGTTTAAAAATCGAAGAAATGCAAAATAAGGAAAAGGAATTTTAAAGGAAAAAGGAAGGAGAAGGAAAAAGAAATTTAAATTTAAAAAGAAAACAAACAGAATTTAAAAAAAATAATAACAAATATATATTGCAATTATTTCTTAAATTTCTTCTTATTGTTTCAGCATTATTTTTTAATTTATTTCTTAGCTTTTTCTTTACTCGCCAGACCTTTCCTGCAGATGGGAAATTAATGGAAAAAATTTTTTTTGTTATTAAACAATAACTTTTTGTTTTAATTTTATCATTTGTCCGTTCATTCACTTTTGCTTTATTCGTTCTATTGCGCTCTTAATCTTTTTTTTTTTTTTTTTTTTGTAAAATCACCAATATTTGAAAAATTCTATTAAAATAATAAAAAAGGCTTTTTTTAAATTTGTTTAACCTCTATGTGTTATTGTTTTATTAATTTTAAAAAATTCTCCAAGTGCTTCATATATTTCAAATGGAAAGTGTGAAGAATTGTTATTAAAAAATTCCCAAAACCACAACAAATTTCAAAAAAATCAAATGTTTTAAACAATACTTCCAAAATAATTATTAGTTTTTTATTTTTTTTTTATTTCATTTTTATTTTTTTTATTTTATTTTATTTTATTTTTTTATTTTATTTTCTTTTTTTTTTTTTTTTTTTTTTTTTTTTTTTTTGAATTAACAATAATTCAAAATAATTTGAAAAATATCGAAAAGTAACTCGATAAATTTTTGACAAACATTTAAGAAATTTTTTCAAATTTTTAAATTATTAACAGAAATTTTAAAAAATTAATGAAGAAAACATAAATGTTTTCCACATAAAAAATACTCTGAATTTTAATTGAATTATTCATATTTTTTCAAATTAAGACATTTTCTTCCCAAAGTCTTACAATCTTGACGAACTCATTCATTGGATTTTTAGTAATTATTAAGAACAACAATTTGTAAGCAAAACGAATAAAAAATTTGAGAGAAGGTCTATAAAATGTTGTACTGATATTTCCTTTTCCCGAAATCGACATTCCCGATTTTTAAAATTTCTTCTATTATTTTTATTTCTATAACTAAAGATAATTACTTTTGAAACAAAATACTGAAGAGATTTTCCTGAATTTTTTTTTTTTTGCAATACAATGAACTTTTACATTTTAAAATAAAGTAGGGATAGGGTTTTAAAATATCCACATTTTTTCACATTTGTTTTCACACATGTTTTCATCTCAAAAGCCAAAAAAACATCTGCTGCTGTGAAATTTTGTGCGGTTTTTTGATGTTCCTGACACTTTCTCATTTTCAGCCGCTGGAAACAATTAAAGCAATTTAAGCAAAAATGCACTCTTATGGAAATTTCAAGACGATACTGCTGAGAAGACGAGGATAAGGAAGGTGTGTAAGAATGAATAGGAATCTATTTTTCTAAAAAAATTTTCAGAATAATTTGGGTTCTATTTGATGTCTAATTTAATTTAATTTAATTTAATTAAAAACAATATTATATAACATTCCTGAGCATTATATTATGAGTAATTACCATAAACCAATAATTGCAGTTTATTTAAATATAAAAAATAATCCAACAAAAATAGAATAATTCTTTTTAATTAATAATTGAATAAATGCATGAAAGGTCACAAATGAAAAATTAATTTCAGTAAAAGAGAGAAAAAATTAATTCAAAAAGAAGTTGGCAGGAAGTTAAAATATAAAAAACTTAAAAAAATAAACAAGCACAGCAAATTTTATAATAGTTTTATGAAATTAATAAATGTATTTTATGCGAAGTTCAACAAAAATATGTCTAAATCTACAAAAGAATTAATAAAAAATGCGCACCTAAAAAATGTTTATAAAGCACTTTACGCGCACTATACGATTTCCACACAATGAATTAATTTCTTAATTAAAAAATTTATATAAATTCTATATAAAATAGGATTAGAATTTCTATTTTTCAGGTTTAAAGTATATCGAGATATGATGATATATCTTAACAAAGTATACACTGCAAAAAATTAATAATTCCAAATAAAACTACGTCCAGTCGAGCCATAATTCTATATCTCGATTATGGCCTCCACTAAACTGAACTGTAAATCGTGGATGGAGTTCGTTACTTAAACAGAGAAATTTAAGCAGGTGTTAGGTATTTCAATCTCAATTTTGGTAATAAATTGATTCGATTTCAGTTTTCAAGTTTGAAAACAAAAAAATAATTAAGTTCGTCTATGGAAAATTCGATTATTGATTGGAGAATTTCTGAGGCGAAAAAACACTTTATACGTTTGTGATTGAAAGATGATGAGCCCTTAAAAAATCAACCTTGGTTGGTTGGTTGGTCAAAAGTAATGTGGTCAAGACTTGATAAAAATTTCACGTCGAATTATTGGTTTTTAATAAAAACTGCAATTTTCTCAATTAGAGGCAAATTGTTACGTCTTTTCTACGAATGGTGGGGTTGGTAAGGGATAAGGTTTGAATAGCCTTCAGGGTGGAAGCGTCGGGGATATGGTTTGAATGGTAATACTCCAATATATTTTTAAACTTGTTGAAAACATGTTTAACCGAGAGTTTCTATACAAATGGATTATATATGTACGTAGTATGTGTATACGTATGTATTTGTGTGGGCGTGTATGTGTACGTATGTATATGCGTGCGTGTGCGCGTTTGTGTGTATGCCCGTGTGTGTATGGCTCTGTGTCCTTATGCCTATACTGTATACATGTGTGCATGTATGTAAAACGCGTTATATTTTGTCATGGCCGCGAATCAAAAAGGAACTATTTAATAAAGCGCCTGCAATTGGCAACACCTTCACACTTTTAACAGTTCATTCACACTTCAATTAATACGTCAGTCAATACGTTATGAAAAATATTTGCCCATGTAGCTGTTATTGTTGTTGCTCTTGTTTTTTGTTGTTGTTATTGCTGCGTGTATTGCTATAAAGAGCTGTCATTCTCGGCAGCGCGTTTACAAAAGCAGTAACAACAACAACAACGACAACGAGCGTAATTAATTATTGAGTTGTTGTTCTTGTTTTTTTATTTTCAACATGGCCTACAAAGCAAAACAACAACAAAAAGAAAACAGGTATTAAACAAAACAGTTGGAAAACAAAATTGAGATTGTTTCGCGTTTGTTTGTCATTATACAAATATTCATTTAAAAAAGGTGTCAACGAGCGGTATCAAAGACCGCGATAACAAAAAAAAACAACAACGACGACGAAGACGAGTTCATATCGTTCAGAGAAAAAACCAGTTGTTTTCATTTGAATTGTTTTCACGTCTCGTCCCTCGATACGTTTCAACAGCACGAGTTATTGCATTTTGTTGCCAAATTAGGTAAAATTGGGTCATTGGTAGTGATACGCCATACTCGCTACCAACAAACTCGTTAGGCCAAAAGCCACAACGCGTGAAAGAAGAGAAGAAAAAACAACAAATGCCGCGAATGGAAAACGCATTGTAGCAGAAGAATACTAAATTACAAAAATGCAGTAAAATTAAAAAATCTTTTTTAAAATCTACAACAAGTGCATCGTGTACGTGGCGTAAAAAACCGATAGAATTTCCTGTTAATCCGCTTCTCCGTAGCTTCTGGTGTTTCTTAAAAATAAATCATTCCCAATCAAGATTAATTCTAGTGAACTCATACAAAAAACCTTATAAACAATAAACAACGAAGTGATAAATGATAAAAGGTAGACTTGAATCTAGGCGGAGTTCTAATGGACGCACATTTCAAGGGAACCACATGTTACAATTAATCGGATAGAAATATTCTATCTACTAATTGAGCGTTTTATACATTTATTTATAGCATTAGAAATAAACCATCCAAGAGTCCATCCTGTAACGTAATTATAATTACAAATACAATGTTTCATATTAAGTCAAACTTTTACTAAATCATTTCTGAAATTTGCAAGACATCGTTTCATACATTGTCGATGGCAAACGAATGGGATCGAGCAAATTTCTTAAAATAATCCACATATAACGAAGATACATAAAAGTATTCGAAGTCTTTCATTCAAAGTCCTGAATTTCTTGAAAATTTTTAAATTTTATAAAACCTAGAGATCTTTCATCTTGCTTTCCTTTTTTTTTTTTTTTTTTTTTTTGTTTTCTTTTAAAAAGTATTTGCTTTTCTTTGAAAATTATTTGCTTTCATTTAAGAAAATTGTCATCATAAATGACAAAATTTTTTCTTACGAAAATACGACACGCCCAAGAACAAAATGATCGAAAATGGAAAATACTGTATGACTAATTCTTTTGAACATTTCTAATGAAAACATACAAAACTCTTTTTGAAATTCAGTTTTTATTGATGCTGCTAGTGGTGTTGTTGATGATGATGATGATGATGATGACGATGATGACGTTAAAATCGTTTGGTGAATTTTACTTCGAAATAAATTTGTCTATTTCAAAAGAAAGATAAAGAAGTAGAACAAACACGATCGGTAATAAACGAACCGGGAAACACCTAAATCAGACTAAAGTAGACTGAAATGTAATTGACAATGAATGAGAGGGAATAGCGTTGTAGTTGTTGCTTTTTTTATTTTTTTATTACTTTTGTAGTTATTTCTTTAATTTTTTAAATCTAATAAAACTTTTCTCCTCCTGATTATTATTCTATTACTTCGGATAATATAAATATAAATTAATGAATAAAAGTTCCCCTTCTTGGGTTCCCCTCCCCCTCACATGGAGATAGATGTATATTTGTCAACTAGTTGTCAACAATTGTCGAAAAACCGCAATTCCGGACAATTATTTAATAAGATTCCCTAACAAGATCGCATTATATATATTTGTATATATTCTCCCTTTTTGTTGTAAAATTATCGTTAAATTCACAAAATCACGACCAGTCAAACTGTAGTCGACGATTTTTAAGTCGCCACATAAAAAAGTTGAAGATTATATTTGCGCTCATCCTCTACCTCCTGACCTAACCCTCCCCCCTCACCCACCGGTTTTCCGTCCTTTTTGTCTTTTGAACGTTTCGTCTGCTTTACAAGCACTCCACTCTTCGTCACCAATCCGAAAGTTGGCAAGAACGCATTTCGTTGGGAGGGGGGGCGGTTGGTCATCGTTGGGCGTGTTTTTAATAACTACTGGACTTCGTCCGTCGGCGAAGTTGTCGTCGTCGCGGTTGCCATCGTTTCGTCACTCGCCAATATTCTCGTTTGCCTTCAAATTCAGTTTTACAGATTTCAAAGTTTTATACGAAGTATCTCGCTTCTTTTCTGCGAATGCATTTTAAATGCATGCTTGCCTCTCCGCCTCTTGAAATCTTTAACCCCTCAATACCCGCTCCCATCCATTAATTCCATTCACTCCATCCACACAATCCACTCATCACAATAGGTATGTTTCGTTTTAACGGACTTTCGTCTTTCCACTCATTTGTGCTTTCGTTCTGAGAGAAAATGAGGCTGAACAATATCGTTACAGAATAAAGAGAGAGAGAGAAGGGGAGGGAGAGACAAAGAGTACAACTGAACTTGTAACCGGTACGATCAGTATAACCTCATCAGATATTCACCGATTAAATCACGATTTCAGAAAACTGCTCATGTTCGATTTGTTGCAACACAATCCAAAGAAAAAAATTCCCAACATAAATGCTCGCCGTTAGACAAGCAAAATGAACATAACTATCCTACATGTTATGTCAATCCTACAGCTAATTCCAGTTTAAGCAGCAAAAGCCAACAAGAACACCAATAACACAAACAACAACAACCTTCGATTTGATATATATCGAAAAAGATATAAAAAGAAATCAAAGAATTTGCAGGATAAGAAAAGAGAAATCCATGTTCTCGAAGACATAAAAAAATTAAGACAAATACGAAACAGTAGAAGAAAAACATTAAACAAGCAAACGATGCAAACAATGACCAACAACAACAACAAAGCAAAACAGTTGCAGCGTTTCAAACGAGGAACAAGTACAGTAGACAAAAAAGCAGCAACAACAAAAACACAAACAAACGGAATGTAACGTAAAATCAATGACGCTAACCGCAAAATTAACAAAACGCCAGCAATAACATAATCAGCAATACAAAAACAAACAAACAACAACAACAACCACTTAAAACAGAAACAAACAGATGCAGCTAAACCAATCTGAAAAAGGAATTCACCAGCAATCGACGAGTCTCTCTCTCGTTCTCTCTGTCACGGCCTCTTCCACGTTTGCTGACAACAACCAACCCAAGCACCGAGCGCAAAAGGCAACATTCATAAGAATGTAAGGGAGAATACAAAAGATGAAGAAACCAAAGCATAGCTTAAATTTGTAAAAAAAATAACTTGCTTTCAAAAACATCAGTAAAAAGGCGTAATAGGCGTAAAACGAATGCAAGGAATTCATTTTAATAAGAATAATTGCAAAAAGGGCTAAAAGAAAAAATATCAGAAAACGACAAAACACAATCATTTTTGAGTCTTTTTCTCCTTCAAACTTGTCGTATCTCCCTTTTCATTACATCAAATTATTTTCATCAAAACATTCACATAAATGCGTTCATATCGATCGACTTGTATATTTCAAACCGCTCCCCTTTCCCACCGAGAGGGGCAGAGGAAAGTACTGGGGGCTCAGAACAAGGAATAACAATAAATTGGTCAAATATTGAAATATTAAAGGCAAAGAAAAAACAAAATTAAAATGCAATTACAAAAAGTCGAACAAACGCTGTTGTTTGTGGTTTTCGTTTTTCGTTTTTGAATCCCGAAAACGAATCCAACAACGATTCAAATGCGATTCATGCGTGTTTCGAAACAGTCAGACATGACTACACAGACGCACATACGCATCCAAACACAAAGGTTGACTCAAGGGAAGAGAAAGAGAAAGAGAGAGAGAGAGAGATAAAAGATGTACGACCGACAACAGAACTCGTTACAAAATTACTTGCTTTGAGCCACGTCCAATTTGTTTTTTGGGAGCTCCAAAAATAATCCGAAGAAGGAATTAATGAAATCAATGCACCTTCTTCTTCTGTTTTGGAAGGTAGCGCTGTTGTTGGTGGTTGTGTCTTTCTACCGCAGGCAATGACGGCGATGGTAAAATATTCAATCCTTTTATAGGGTTCTTTTTTTGATCGATTGTGGTTTGACCCAAATTCAAAATTTAAGCCAAAACAGGAATAAAAGCATGTAAGCAAACAATAACAACAACTACTATAATAACGTCCAGGAGAATGGCGTCAGCAAATAAACACACAAAAACTTCTCTTCATTTGATTTGAAAGTCACATCACGTCTGAAAAAGTTTCTTCCTTCTTCTTCATTTTGTGCATTTTTTGACATTATGCGTTTCTTTATCGCTTTTTCGATATTTCAAGAAGCGACAATTTTCTTTTCAGCTTTTTTTTCGCCAGAAAAGTATTTCTTCTCGGAAACTAATTCTTTGAATGGAGCTTAATGACTTTTAAAATTTTGCTAAATAAGTAAATAATTTTTAAATTTAGTTTTCTAAATAAAATAAATTTACACTTTCGCCTTATCTGAATTCTAAACTTATCGTCGCGATGCTATTTAATTTAATCTGTACAAAGAAGTAAAAAGTTTTCGACGTGCTATAAATTTGAGAGTATTTAGGTTACAACATAAAAACTCATTGAAGAAACTCTTTTTTTAGAGGATGTCGCGAAATAGACCCCATGACATAATTGATCAGGCCACTCTGTTCTTGGCAAAGAGTTTTTTGTTGATAAGAATCACACCCGGAGGACAGTTGAGAAACATATTTTCAATATAGTTGCATTATCTCGTAGATGTAAAAAGAACGACAAGCGTCGTCATAAAATAAAAAAGTGTTGTAAAATAAGTAAGGACTTTAAAAAAAGATATTGATAATTAAGAAAATTTAAATAGTGAGGATCAATTAGGGTTGATCTTTAATTGATTTTATTCTTATAAAAATTTAATTATATTCAATATAAAATTATCTTAAAACGTTAAAAATTTTTGAAAATTAAATTGTTTTCAAATTATTCTTATATTTACTTAATTAAATTGTTTCCCAACAAAATCAAATTTATTTGAAAAGGGTTACTTATTATTATTTCCAGTAGATTTATGCATCCGTTTAAATGGAGATGAGTTTGTTTATTTGTGTGTGTGTATGTGAGTATGTATGCGTGTGTGAGTAATCCTGAATTATACGTTTTAAATTCGAGAATAAAAAATATTACTCGTCACCGAAATAAAATTAAATCCCGCAATCTCTTCATTTCTTTTTTGTTGAAGGAGGATAAAACAACAACTGGAAATTGTTACAAGAATGCGATTATTAATCACATTTATCATACGATCAAGTTATCGGATGCACCACCACCACTAAATACTGTTCCCTTCGTCGCACACTAAACTAGTGCGTATCAACGCGTTGCCATTTCGCTACCACACCATCATCCTCACCCATCCCCAACGACATTGCTTTACAAATTCATCTCTATCGACGTGACGTATGATCGATAACGCCCCGACATAAGGAACGCATTCACATTTTTTCTGTCGCAAATTTATCAATCCTCAAAGAAAGAACGCAATAATTATAATGAATTCTTGATTAATAAATTTCATTTGTTAAGATTGTTTTCTTTTTTAATTGACTTTATCGTATTAAAATTATTTAATTATTAAAACACACGCAATAATTTTAGAATTTCATGACGTCAGAATAGTCTCTAGCTGTGCGAACGAAATTAAAGTGTAAACTTTTTTTATGAAAAGAAAATTTTGAGAATGAATTAATTACTAATAATTAACAATTCCGAAGCAACATGCGCAACAACAACCATGACAACAAGACGACACTGTACTTGTCTCTTTCTATTTCACGAAGAAAACAAAATATTAAAACCGTATAAAAATTTCGCTCGTCAGCAAAAATGCAATACTTAATAGGAAAAGCTTTAGAAGAAATTTGCTTCTTCAGAAAAATAAACGCAAAACCATTAACACTTCGCCCTTGTAGGAGCCTATATACCCTACATTCGCAAAATAAATTCATAGTTTGGCAATACACGCCCCTTCTCATATTACACTGAGCCCCTTTTCTTAATTAATTTAAATCTACTAATATCCTATGGGTGTAGGGTGTCGGAAAGAAGAAATATGCATTCCTTAGAAAGGGATCACAAAAACCCTCAACCATATACGATCAGATTTTTACAAAAGCAAAATGTAAAATAAATACATAATACGGAAAAAACTAACAAATAAAATAATCGCAGAAAAAGCTTCTTTACTTCGAATAACTTTAAAAAATAACCTCGATACGACGATTGGAACGAATACTGTTTACAACGAATTTCATCGAATACTCCGAAGACCAAGCGAAAGCCTGCATTAATATCATCCATATCATCATTGCCGTTAAATACCGTTGAAGTGGCAGAGAACGAGGAAGAGAACGATGAGGTAGATGGCTGATGGTGGAATACAGAAGACAATGTTGTAAAAAGGCGGTTTGAAAATAAAGAAAATATGAAGACGACTGTGCAAAAGTGGAAAGATTGAACTGAAAAAGATCTTCAGATACTTATTTAAAACCAAATGAGACGCTCTACCGCCACCACCATCCAACAAATGACTTGAGGATCTGACGCAGCATAATTGCAAAAATAACATTGTGCAAATAAATGTGAAATTCTATCAATTTGAAATTCTACGCAATTTATTTATGCGGTTTCATTACGGTTCGACGCATTTATCGCGTAAGTGACTTGCCGCTTTTACTGGGTCTTGATGGGGAAAAAGGGCTGGTTACGCCTAATTTTAATTAATAAACGCAATACAAATAAATCTTGTATAAATACAAATACAAAGATAATAAATAATATTTGCAGATACAATAACGTTTTTACTAATTTCTTTTTATTTTATTTACTTATTTGTTTCATATATTTATTTATTATATATTTTATATTTTTTATTGAATTATTTATTTATTTATTTATTTATTTATTCATTCATTCATCCCTGTCCCTTTTTTACCATGAATAAAATTTAATCAATGATTAAATAATTAAGGATTAAATAATTAAAATAATTTTAAATAAATTGAATTGCGCCATGTTCTAACGAATTATTTGACAAATATATTTTAAGAATGAATTATGTATTCAAACAATCTAGCATTTACTTATGAATTTCTACTTAAGCGAAATTGAAATTAATTGAATCATGACTCAAAATTTGGACTAATCTCCCATGCGTGAAATATTTATTATGCGAGTTTATATAAAACATTGAGTATACTTTTTTTAATAATAAATTTTCTTTTCAACAAATGGGATTTGTTACCGTTGTACCGCTGGTAGTGCCCAACTCACTCGCTCAAATATCACAAATTACGTCTTGAGAGTGAGCGCAAAAGCAATATGAAGCCCATTCGTTTCTCGTATAAGCCCGATATATCGTATACGTATTGATCGAAAGTCTCTCATCTCTTTCTCTTTCTCTCTCCCAAACATGTTTTCCATACATATCTTCCATACATACATATCTTCGTTATTGTCGGTCGTTCATTTGATTGTGTTTTCGTCGTTCCTTTTTGATTAGACACGCAACGTAAAAAAAACCTCCTAAGCCCGTAGATGATAGAGAGGTAAAGAGGTCTACAGCGCAGTAGAGACACAGAGGCAGTTGTACACACACACACATATATATATTTATATAATGTATGTACATAAACAAAATCATATAAACAAATCATGTATACGTGAGTTTCTATTGCAACAATTGTGATATCAGCTTTGAATTCGTGCTTGTTTGTATGCGCTTGTGTTTGTGTGTTTGTGTGTTTGTGTGTGTATGTGCGTTTTTGTCGCACTTGTGTATTGACAGTCAAATACGAAATCCCTTCTGTTTTTCTGTCAAATACGAAATCCTGTTCTGTTTTGAAGCCAAGGTTCATTAACCCGAGCTGTTTCGTACACCGGCGAATTATCATTATTACGTAAAAGCAGCAAATGTGTTTGAAAATAAGCGCAAAATTTGTTTATATATGCACCAGAATATCGACAAAAAAAACAAAATAAAACAAATAAAGACAAAACAATAAAGAACAAAATATTTAAACAAATGATAACGCTAACGTTGAACGCTGGCCGCTGACGTTTTAAGAATAAAAATGCGATAAAACTGCCGGCAAAGAAAAGGAAAGATAGAAAGAAGGAAATCTATCATACACATATTATAATAATAAAAATTTCTGTCAAATAATCATTATCGACTGACCGGAGAAGTATTCTTTGAAACCCTCGAATACCAAAGTGAAGCCCGGTGTATATAGATACTAAAACCGATACTGGAGATATAGTCACGAGACAATAAAGTTATTTAGATAGTATTGTACTTTTTTTAAAAGAATCAGAAAAACTATAAAGGGGTGTAGTGAGTGAGGTTGCTAATCAATTGAAACTTCCCTTTTGAGTCTTCAAACTGTATAGAATAATTAAAAATTAATAGACTTCTTCATCGCCTACCTTGAAGTCATTGGTTATGATCCATAATTTCAGGTGCATAGTCTATTTTAATAACAATTATAGTTAATTATTCTGCAATTTTTAATGCTATTCTAGAACTATTTTTAATATTGTTTTCGCTAATAAACGGTAACGCGTGACAATGCCAAAGCAGCTGCTCGTTGTTACCTTCAGAAACTCTAGGAACGAAATAAAACCAGTTGTGGACGTCAGTAATATATTCTGTCTTGTCTATCTTCATTTCCTAGGAAATTCATCTATACATTCAACTAGTTACTAAACATTTCTTAAACACATCTGCTAAAATAATCTGCAGTGTTTTAAAGCTGTAAAATTTTCATAATTACTCTCCATCAATGGCAGCCGCTCGTCAATTGGGTCTGTAAATTTTCTATACATTCTTTTTGAAGCTAGCTAGCTTTTTTTCTAGCTAAAAAAGAGAAAGCCACCAAGGCCCAAAGAGTTGAATCTGAAAAAAGGGCAAGCAACCCAAAATGCGAACAATTTGCTCAGTCTGGAAAGCTGACGAGCAGACGTATTCTCGAATAAACAAATAAATCAAATTTTTTGTGAGGCAAAAAAATCGTTCAAAAAAGCCACTAAAGTAAGGGAATTAACACATAAATAAACGAATTAGCAAAAACATGAACGAACTGGTGCAAAAATGTGAATGAACCAACTCAAAAATAGTCAAATTGGCGCGTAGATTAACAAATCTTTAAAGAAGTGAATGAATCGAACCAAAAATAATCGAATCGATTCAAAAACAGCGAATCAACTAAACAAATATTCAATCGCCAAAACTAACGAATCAATCGCAGAAACGAAAGAAAATACCTAAATATACGAAGCAACGAGGGAATGAAACGAACCAACGAAAAAATTGTAGTAATAAGCTAAAAGTTAATGAATCAAGAGAAGTAGCGATAAGATAAATCAACAAATAAATGTGCCAACGAACAGAACGCGGCAATGTGGTGACCTCCCGTCTATAGCATGCCTTATCTAAATAAAAAAAGAAAACGGTTATCTTTTGGCCCGTTAACGTGACTGGATTTCATTATTTGATTATTTCAATTTCAGCTCGAATACATTTCAATACCAGTCCACGCATTTACTTTTAATACGTATACCGTCGCAACACATGTTGGGAAAGAGACAAAGAAAATTTACGCAACGCTAGTTGCGAACACATTTGCTAATGTAAATAACTGCCATTACCATATGGTAAAATATATGGTTGGTAATATAAAACAGTGTCATACATATCTATATAAATAACGCATGGCCAATTAAAATTAAAGCCATTTAAAGCAAAATATTGACTTAAATATTTTTATAAATCAAGTATTTAACTCATTAATTATGCGGTTCGTCAGTATAATCGATTTTAGACACTGCCTCTTCATTTACGCTATCTCTACGTTTGTGGCGTTATCTAATCAATACGTCTTCTCATTTCCCTCAACCAACTTCCTTTCCACTCACTTATTCCCAAACCTTTTCCTCTGTGACTTGTTCATATTTAACGAAGTAAGGAAAACAGGTGCGAAGGTGGTGCACGGGAGAAGGAGGGGTAAAGGGTGGGCGGGTAAAGTAAATTAGAACATTATTATTCCTAACTTTCGTTAGAATATTAATGGTACACAATAACAACAACAATAAAACAAACTACAATCTCGCCACGGCAAGGAGTTGACGAGTATTAAAAATGTATATAATATAGGCTTGCTCGGTACAGTCACTGCAGTGCGCAATTTCATTACACTTCGTACCCTCCGACTGAGCTACTTTATTTATTATTATTTTTCTTATTCTTTAAGGGCTTTTTTCTTACTTTGTTTTTGCCTCTTTTTTAATTGGCAGATCTAACTAACGTTAGTTTGAAGACGTAAAAGAGAAAAACGAGGCACATAAAAACCACTTAAACCAAAAAGCCTGCAGTGAATTAATTGAGAGAAGTTTACTAAAAGATATGGAGAGGATTAAGTTAGCGTGGTCGGGAAGGGGTAGGGCATAAATGATAGTTTGAAAAGGATGGTGGTGAGGACTTTGGCTAACGAAAGAGGTGAAAAATCCTAATTAGAAATTGGTTATAAAACAATTATTATATTCTGCATAGATGACAATGAGCATTCTCTTAGACGATAATAATCATTCTCGATCCTTTCTTAAGTTTAAGTAAAATTCATAGAATTTCATTTTTGATTCATTAAAAGATTCAGTAAAAGAAAATATTTAAATTTAAAAAATATTTTCAATTGTTGGTTTTAATTCGTAAAACTCATCAAGCTTATAAAGTCAATAAAATATCATCCGAAGCCTTTAGGAACGCTCGTAGGAATTTAAATTTATTAGAAAATAGAACAAGTAAGTAAGTAACCAGTAATTCTAACTTCGCCCTGACCGAAAATTATATACCCTATCCATAATAGAAACTTATAGTTTGATATCAATAATCAGCGGGCGACAGTGTACGTGCCTTTTAATATTACATTTCCCTTTTCTGGGTCAATTTAGATCCTTTCATCTTCAGCAAAATTCTTCTCAAAAAGTTCACACGCAACATGACATAATAGTGGGCGTGTTATACCTATTTCTTGGTGGATTTATAATGTGGATACTGCCATCCATCCATCCATTATGTGTAAAAATAATACATGCCTGAGCATGGGGATAAAATTTTGTCATCCCGTTCCATCTGCAAACGTTGAAAGTGAACTGCGCATGAATATATATTCATATTAGGTATCAGAAATGGACGCGGTTCTCACCCGATTCCACCCGATTTTCGATATCGAGGAGAATAGTTGTGCCAATCTAAAATTTAATCTATGAAAAGACAGACAAATACAGACGGACAAATGGACAGACAAGGCTAAATCGACTCAGCAGATGACTTTGAGTCAGTATAATATATACTCAGTCATAATATACTTTTCCATACCCGCTACGCCTCTTTTAATGCATTACAAATGTAGCAACGAACATAATAGTACCCTAACCCTCTGGGTGTTAAGCTTTTATACGTTAAACCCGTCAGTGAAAATGGGAAGAAACGAACCTTTAATGAACAGGGAACAACTCTGCTACACCTGAAAGACTGGAAAACGTATTGGATCAGAATAGTCCAGTTTAATAAAATATTCTTTCATTGCACGAATATATTCACATTCACGAGAAAACCATGTGGAACATAATGCGGAACATAATTTTTCACACCTTTCTCTCAAAGTTCTGCAATAATTCACTTCCCTTTTCAATATTATTTATGGTCAATTATTTTATCTTCTTATTTTATGGATATAATTATTTCAAAAATATTATTATAAATTTACAAAAAAACTACTTTATAAAAATATATATTACGTACTTCTGACGGAAAAAAAAATTAAAATTTTAAATGAGAATTTGTAAAATATATTTCTTTTGTATTATTTTTATAGTTCATATATTTTAACATGCCTTGTGTTTTTTGCAATAATTTCTTTTTGCAATAAATTTAATTATTTATTACTTCTGGGCATGACAAATAATAATTAGTTTTACAAGGCTTTACTTATTCTTTTTTCTCTGAAATTTTAAGATAGTGAAAATGTTGTATTTTTCCAAATGTATCGAACAATTTTTAGTAAAACTAAAATTTATTATATAGTTATTACACATATAATCGATAAACTCCAACAACCTCAGATTAAAGTTTGAGTCTGAATGATTTCTTTACTAAGTTTCTTGCATCCCTTTCAATACAATATTTTTTTTCGAAACATTTTGTTAAGCAAAATGTTAATGTTAAGCAAATGCTAATGCAAATGTTAATGTCAAAGCAAAATGTTAAGCAAATTAAGAAGTCGAGACTTGATGAAAGCAAAAGTTAAACATTAACTAAAATACATATTGATTAGACAAAAGAGAAAGAATTTAAGATGTTGAAATATTTCAAGCCCCCCCTCCGATAAATTTTAGAATATTCCTTAAGTACAAGACATATATAAGATTCATTAAAACATCTTTGGAGAAAATATCTTCTTCGCGCATGATTTTTAAATAATTTGTCTGATTTATACCAAAACTACTACACCTTTTCTTTTTCCCCCTTTTTTCACCGATATTCCCCTTTGTTCGGTGTCATTTTGGCTGAAATGAATCCTTCATAAATCTTACGTCGTCGTATGTAAGATGCTTTGGAAGTCATTCACTGGCGTATCAGAACAAAGCAACAGCTCCCCTACCAATTCCCCCCGCCCCTCTAACTATACCACCCGGATCGCTTCCGTTAACAGGCTTCCAAATAAAATTGAATTGCTGGAAATAATACTAAGACAAACGCTAAACTTCAACTTCAACTTCGTCGTCTTGGTCTCCAATTTTTATTCTACTTACAAAGGACATACTTCATGCACCGTCGCTACCACTGTCGCTGCTCAAGACGATATTACTTTAAGAGCGAATTAAAACTTCCGACGCGACGGACAGTCAGGAGAGTACTTTTTTGGTCGCTCACTTTGTCGTTCGCTACAGGAGACTATAATACAATAATGGCAACAATCCCAAAAGTATGCAACGAGCTTCAGGGCGCGCAATACAACACTTATCAAGAAAGTGGGAAGGAAGACAGGAAGGAAGGACAGAAATAATCATGTTGCCTCTGCCGTCTCCTCACCGCAAAACAATTACGTATAAAGCCAGCCAGCGGCAAAAATGAAGTTTATTAAAAAAACAATTTTAAAAAACTTGTTGAAGGGAACAATGTCAAGAGCAAAATACAATTTCAAGTTAGGTTCTACTCTACATAGTCATTGCTTAATTACTTTCAATCATATCTAATTACTTTTAGCCTCACAGTACAAGCGCTAAATTTATTGTAATAATGGACTTCATGAAATGAAGAGACAGATCGAGAAATCAGTGAGCCTAAAAAAGTCTCTCTGTCTCACTCTCTCCCTCTCTTTCATTGAGACTTTGAAAAAAATTCCTCTTTATTACTCTTAAGTATCCTTAAGACCTGTCGTTTTCCTCTCGCAATTCTCGAATTTCAATTTTCTTTTTTATAATATTCTGCACGAGCAGTAACAACAACAACAATAACAATAAACAGCAGAGAGTGAACATTGAATGAGCATTGCATAGTTTAAGGCTGCTAAACAAAATACTAAACAAATGAACAGAAATTGATTTTACCAAAGATAAATGACATTTCATTTTCTTTCATAATTTGACTCCTACGGTTATTTTTGCACAAAGCCATGACATTTGTCATTGGCAGTATTGCCAAAACAGAATGCGAAGTATCTGAAAAATTTAATTAATTTATAACAGATATAATTTATAAGGGCTCATGTACTTCACACAGCTAGTATGAATTTTAACAATCAGTGATTGGATATAGCCTACATTGGATACAGCTATAACCTCGGTTAACAATGAAAGGACCACACCCAATTTTGAGACCCACAATATAGACAATAAATTTTGAGCAGTGTACACAAACCGTACCAACGTAAAATTCGTTCGAGAAACTTTTCAGAAATATTCTTGACAATTCATTCCTTCGGCAATTTTAACTTCTACAAATACGCTAAGATAGATAGACCGACGGACGTATGGAGGATTCTAAATAGAATCTAAGAAAATTCAATTTTACGCTGACATATATATGATGAAAAATTTACCACGCTTCCTACAAGCATAATCGCGAATTATATTCCCTTCGGGCGTAGGATACGAAAAGAGTTCTAATGGTCAAATCGATCATTAGGAATAAACTAAAATCAAGAAAAAATGATTTTCTTCATAGCAGTCTGTCTTGTCTTATTGACAGTATTGTCAGCATTGCCAGCATTTTCTGGTGAAAAATCGATATTTCCAAAATCACATTGAAAGAAATAGCTGACGTTTAAGCAGACGTCGTTGTCCGTCCTCACGCCCCCAGCAATGTGGTTTTTTATCTGAACGATAGTAGTTTTTTGTCGTTTTTAAGTCTCTACTAACTATATAAAAATTTGCTGAGGGTTAAAATGAGAGTATGCTGTTTTCCTATGTGTCCGAATAGTTTTCAGCAAATTTTGAAGAGATTACCATCCTAATCCTACCAATTAATCGTCTCAAAATTTCTACTTAAAAGCATTTGAAATATATAAATTCGTTACTTACTCTGACAAGCATATGAGCATCCGCTTCAGATGACTGCTGGACACCGGTCCGTATTTTTTTATTCTGCGGCCCATCTGAGGCTCCACCGCCTCCAGAACCATTGAATGCCATAGTGGTCGCCGTATTGAAATGAACTTCGGCCAGGGTCGCTTGACGAAGTATTTTGAATGATATTTAAATTTACTGGTTGCGAATGAAATTCTTTCTCTGAAGAGCGTTTAAAACTGAACTTGATTGATTGGCTTCTCTTGAAATGACGCAGAACAACACAATAATGTGTGCGGCGACTAATTTCGTTTCTGCAGTAGACAGCAGAAAATTTGATTTCTCACAATGAATTACTTCAAAACTTTTCACCAAATAAACGATTCAATCAATTTAATAATCAGTTAATTTGTTGATTTATTTCTTTTGTTTGCAAATTGTTTTCCATTCGGGAATAAGCGTTTTCCCGTCACTGCGGATGTATCTTTCCGACTTTCCAATTGCAATTGAATTAAGAATCTACGGGACTCCGGAGTGATTCACTTCTGCAGCACGGCCGACTCAAATCAACTGACATATAGATATACATAAAAAGAAGAATAAGAAGAGATAGATATTTGCTTATAAAAATACTGAAGGGACGAAATTCGAATAAAATATGAGAGAATTAGTAGACGATATCCAGAGAAAGACATTCATACGACTCAAACATTCTCTCAAAGAGAGATCGAGAGAGAACAACTAAAAGGGGTTGTTTGAAATTTTCCTCCACTACAAAAACAACCACTGCTCTTCCTTTCTCCCTTCCTACACATTCCCTATTCCACAATCTTTCTCTCTCCCTGTTCCGACAATAATAATCAATCTGATTAAAAACATGTCCAAAGAGGAAGAGAGAATAAATGAAAGGGTTTGAAAAGAGTGAGAGGCTTACAGTTTTCGCCCACGACAAAGCCCAACTTCTCTTTCTATTTAGAGAATCATAGAAATTTTTCTCTTTTCTATGATTCTCTTTCTATTTAGAGAATCATAGAAAACCTTCTACAATTTCTATTTAGAGAATCATAGAAATTTTTTCCATTTACATTTTTAAAACTTTAATAATTTTAAAATAATTAAAATTATTTACTTTTGATTTGCGGATTGATAGCAAAATGTCAAACGAAAAACATAGTATTCCATATTTATGAAGAAAATTATAATTAATTTTTCTCTAATAGAAAGAAAATTGTTCAATAAATTTAAAGAAATTAGTGATAGGTTGATATGCATTTTTTTTAAATATTTACTATAAAAGATTGTTTAATTTTATCAATTTTTATATTTACATAATTTTTTATGGTAATATTTTCTTAAATCGGTTTTCAAATAAAATTTTTGAATCAAATCAAAATCAAACTGTTTCTACAACAATAGAAAATAAAATAACGTACGATATTTATTAAATCAATGATTTATATAAATAAATAATTGAAAAATGTATTTTATTTTATGAGAAACTATAAAAATTTTATATGATTATTATGAGAATTATGATTATTTATTATGTCATCCTTCATCTTCATCAATTCTCATTGAATTTGTTTATTTCATATTAATAATGGTTTAATCTGAGAAATTGTATTAAAGCATAAAAAAACGAAGTTGAAAAATACAAATTATTGAATAAAGTGTAATAAATATATTCTCATTTTTTAACATTGAAAATATTAAAATTAAATACTATAATTATATAAAAAAATATAAAAAATTAAATAAGAAGTATATAAAAAAATAATTAAAAACATTGTTTATTTTTTTGATTTATTAATTAAGTAGTATTTATTACGATATTTACCACAATTTCAACTAAGAATTTGTTTTTTAAATATTAAAAATTTTATCTAAAAGCAATTTTAGCAATTAAAATTCTGTTAAGCGTTGATTCCAAATTAAGATTAATTTACTTAAAAATGTTTTCAAAAATTAGAAATTTTAATTTGAGGCATTTTCTACCTGAGAATTTCTTATCATTTTTCGCAATTTCGTGAACTTAAAAATTAAATTAAAAATTTTATGCTATAATTAATTTTTTATTTTCAACTTTTAATAAAAACATTTTAATTAAATTTTGTATTTGAAATCAAACACAAATGAAATTTAAATAAAACCTAAATCCAAATCAAACCATTATCAAATCATTAAAAGAAATTAATTTAAACAAGTAGCGTATATCTTGTCCGTCAAAAAAAATGTGGCAAATTTTTTCTTTAAAAAAATTAATTCTGACCTAATGAAGCTTATATAAATTTACACTATTAATCAATGCCACTAAAACAAATCAAAGATTTTATACGAATATTTCATAGTTTTTTTTATTTTTATGAAACAATATTGAGCAGAAAATACGAGAAAACTTTTCAATTTCATTTCATTTATTACTTACTCTTTTAGTTTTACAGCTTTACAGTTTTACAGACTTATTACCAGAAAAAGAAATTATATTAGTTCTTTATTTTATTTTAAATGCGGCCGAAGATTATTTCTCTTTGTCAAGATTTTTTATTTAGTTTTTTAATTTTTCTTTTTTTATTACTGCTAAAAACTGAGAAAAACTCGCAAAATTAGAGAAACTGACGCCAAACGATTTTTCACACCGAAGAAATGAAATTGAGTGATTTCTCAAAGCCCACTTTTTACCAAACGAAAAAACAAATTAAAGTAGAAAAATTCTTAATTATTTATTGTAACTATGTTTTATGAATTGAGTTAAAAGCGGAGCAAGTGTATTTGATTCTGCTTTCTACTCTGCTTCTCTTCTAACACAGCAAAGCATTGCTTCTAATTTGTTTTTTGTAAAATTCATTTGTTAGTTACGACCCCACTCCCCCAAAGCAACATCGTACAATCGACGAATACCATGAACTTCGATAAAAGAACGGAAACCGCCGTCTCCAACAAACGTCGTTCATGTATATTGCTGTTTCGCTTACTGCTTTTGCTTGAGTTTTTGCCGGCGGAAAACGAAAAGGGTGGCAAATGGAAAGCTCTAAGCAGGCATCGGAAAAATCGTTGTCAAAATGGCGGATAGTTTTGGGCTTACGAATTCTATTTCTAATCAAATATTCTTTTATTATTTACTTTTTAAATATGTTGCTTAATACATTACTACTTCTACTGCTTCTTAATACATTACTACTTCTAATCAAATATTCTTTTAGTATTTAGTTTTTAAATATTTAGCTTATAACATTATAATAAAGCCGTAAGAAACATTTTTTGAAAAGTTGCGAGAAACCTGTTGTAAACCATAACTTCGCTTCTAGTTTATGTTTCAAACGCTCAAATACATGACTAGCTTTTCACTTGTATTTTTGACAGAGCGAAATTGATCTCAAATCTTAGGCGTCGGCGAAAAAATTGTGGTGAAAAAGTATCGCTTTAAAAGCAATAAAAGAGGATAAATAGTCATACAAAAGTAAATAAGCAGCAATAAAATGTTTATAGAAAATCCATTTTAAAGAACTTACCAAGATTATTTTATTTGATATATTTTCCTTTTCCGCTAACCTTTATATATATACGACAGCCTTTTACACTTTCACTTCTGGCAACACTTGAGAAATAACTCACAAGCAATCGCTGTTTTTATACACCAAATCAAAATAGAATGTCAGGAACAGCAAAAGAATTAAACAACTTCTACGTCGAGGTGAAAATCTTCTTTACAATAGCTACTTATTATCGTCGCTTTTTTCGCAGTTTTCTTGCCGTCTTAGAATTATTTGTTGAATCTCTTCAAAAAATTAGTATCCAACACATAAGCTTAGCTTGTTTTTTTATCCTTGATTTCTTTTTCTTTCTCACTTTTTTCTTTGATTGCAATCGCCACCATTCATTGACAAAAATGTCGAGCCCAGATGTCGAGGTTTTCACCTACAGCTCTACGCTGATTTTTATGCACCGATTAAATGCTTTCAATTTTATCAGAATTTTCCAGTTGGATTTTGTGGTGTATGCGTGTGTGTGTGATAAGTGTCGGGTGTGCTGATGTTGTGTATCTTTCCCTCTTGAATTTATGGACTGCTTCTTTATATTTTGGAAGTCTATAATTTGACACGCTAATAAACACGTCTGAATCTCTTCAAAGTACACTTCGTACTATTTTTCACTTAACTGTGGAAAACATTGTCAGTTCTGCCGTGCTTCAACATTCGACAGCGCAGCCAACGTTGTAGGCAACGTTTCATTACATTTGAAGGTACGTTTGCGTCGCAACCGTCATATGAATTGCAACAGGAACGGCAATGGTGTGCGCATTCAATCCAAATATTTGTTGTTAGTTTAATTACTAAAAAACAACAACGAATTGTAGCAAAATGAAAAAACAGCCTTACGTTTCTCACTATCAGAGAAGAGAAATTTGAAGGTTGGATTCTCTCACCTTATACAAAAACAGAGAGCAACTACCGCTTGGTGTTGGTCTCATCAAAATGTCTCAAATGATAGCCACACACACGCGCACACGCAGTTCCATGCCTATATCAAATTTATATCAAGTGCACAGTAGACGTGGGTAAACAAAATTCATCATATTTAAATATATTACTTAATCAAAATAAAAAAATTGTGCTTCGTATTTCCCTTATTCGCCGCTTATTATTCTTTGACTGCAAAATACTAGAACAATTCATAGGCACAGATTAATTTATTTGAATTATTCGATAAATACGATGATGATGATTTATCGATTCGATAAATTCGATAAATACTATATATTTCAGGATTATAGAATTTTTTGTAAGAAAAATTTTAAAATATTTCTGAAAAAATAACGTTTAGGCGTGGAGGCCCCGGTGCATTTGTATACATTGAGCAAGACTGTTCCAATTACTTCTCACTAAACTTTTCATCCCAAAATTTAGAAAACTGTCCCCTCTATCATAACTCTCCTTTTCTAACGCGCTCAAATCACTGTTCGACAAAGTCATTTATGTATTGTATATTTCCTGTGAATAAGGAAAAAACAACGCAACAATTCTTGTGTACTTCTTTTCAACAATCATTAATTGCTCCAACCGAACTTTAATCAACCCCCATTTGCTGGTTGATATACAACGAAGATTTAGTACATATTCGTGCGGCATAGTCAGCGTCAACGCTAACGCACCCATACTAACTCAAATTCAACAGTTCTCATTTTCTTCCATGTTCTCTGTTCGCATGCGTAAAACTAACAGGTAGAGAGCGATGAGCTTAGTTTCCGATTGAAGTTTTTAATTCCAATTAAAACACGTTTTTACAATATGGTACAGTTGTGTTGGCCTCAGTGCGCAAGAGTTTATCACAAAAATGTTAGATTTTAAAGAGTAGAGAATATCTAAGAGTAAGATATCATTCCCTGCAGAAGAAAACCACTTTATTGCCATTAGAATTCGGCTTGTGAAATTAAAATAGAGGGCTGAGTAATGTACGCTTTTGAGAGTCCACATCTCTCTCGGGCTCTCTTCCGATTGCAGTAATCTTGTGCATAGACTAGGAATATTCCTTACTCTATATCTGCTTTTACAGTGGTTTGCATAAGGTGATTGCTTAAATACTCTGCGGTTTTTACACATAACGTTATTGTACATGGCTACGATGAATATGAATCAAGTTAATGAAATATAAACCCATATTCGGGTAGCGGAAATATTAGATTAGGAATTGCCTCTTATTATTATACGAAATGGAATTTTTTTTATTGAGCAACTAGTATAATAATATTGAGTATTGATATCAATATTGAGCAACTAATATATTAACATGTAAAGAATATACTAAAGAAATATTGACGTTGTAAAGAATATACTGGAAAGAATATATTGTATTAGAATGTCGGAAATGTAATGGAGTCACATGTTATATTTCGTTATTATCTTCCACAATTCATGCCACTTTAACTAAAATTCCGATATATTTTGGAAATAACTAATATCCAGGCATTCCAAAATTCTGAACAGCAACAATTATCGACATTTAATTTTCCGTATTACTAATTCTCTAAAACTAATATTTATAATTTTTGTATACATTTTAGTCTGTTGTATACTGTATACTCTTATATGTACTGTACTCTCTCTCACTCTCTCTATTTATTTCCATTTCCAAGCAGAAATACTTATTGTCTTGGATACATTCCATGAGAAATTCTAATTTTTTCCATTTAATGCAATTTTTAAACCTTTGGTGCTGGCATGTGACAGAGAGAGAGAGAGAAACTGCGCTTGGAGCTGCCAATTTTGCGTAATCTGACTAAAACTATGAATTTAATTTTCGAAAAATAACAATTGACTATCAGAGATGAATATTAAATATAATCATATATTCAATAAAATAAAAAATCTTTATTTAAGTCGATTAAAAATAACCTTTTATTATTTTTAAATGACAAATTCTTTCCTTTTTAATAATTAATTAATACCTCCATAATATTCTCATATACTGTAGTCAGAGCTCAAACTGACTCTCAGAAGAAAAGAGTCTAAAAACAGCTTCGTTAAAATTGCCTTAAAAATTGTTTCAAATTCTTGTAAATTTTTTTATAATATTCGACTTGCTGGAGCAAGCAGTGAGAATGGTAGGGTATTCAGTTTCACTTCAAATATAATTTTGAAACAGGATTGATAATCGAAATTGTCAGCTAAATGACTTCAAAAAAGATAAACTTGTAAGAATTAACTCCTCGGGATAATCACAGAAGCAAAAGTTAACAGAAAATAATATAAATCCAATGTCTGTCTGTTTTGATTAAACCCTTTTACTGTTAGAGTCCACCGTTAGGATCAATAATAGAACGTTGTTCCTGCGGAACTCAGCCATATTGAAATTATAAGTGTTTAAATTTAAATGTGAATTCGTCATTTAAGCGAGCAAGGTAACAATTGGGGGATGCTTGAAAAGCTCCTTTTATTGTCTATCAATACTCTCGACGAATTCCTAAGATTTAATAATTTGTAACAAAATGCATAAATTTGTTTTATATGCATCTGTTTTCATTATGATCTATTTCCGACGGGGAGAATTTTATTTCCGTTCCTAACGATAAAATATCGTGAAAGAAATGTTCAAATGGGCATATCCTTAAATTGCATCGACGCATGAAAATTGAATTGAAAAGAATAATATTTACCTGATTTATTGTTAGAAAATCATGAGAACCCTCTAATTAAATCTGTAAATTGTTTAAAAATAAAGGCTTTCATGCCTTTATATTCTTCGTAATTAAACCATAAGAATGAAATCTACGTTATTGTTGCAATTGACAAACTTACATTTTGGCAAAACGAGTCAACCGTCCGGGACACATTAAGCATTCTTTCTCGTGTAACGTATGGGCGACCAAACAGACGAAGGAAAATAAAAATAAACAAAAACACACTGCGGTCTGCCCGAAGTCCATATACCTTACCACAATAATACAAATTGATGGCTTAATTCCAATAGTCTGTGGGAGGAACACACCCGTTTTTAGAGTAAATTACTTAACCACCCCTAAGAAGTAAGCGTGTTCCTAGACCGATCAAGCCCGTCTTTAACACTAAGTGGCCTTTGTGTCTAACAACGTGCCCATGGCATTGCGATCGTAATTATAATTGGGCGGATGACGCCCATTTTTTGAGAGTATATTTATGTCTTAAATGGTGACTGCGAGCACAAAATCCTACCTTTAAAAACCCCCTGCAAATTAAAGTACTGAGTTATTAATTTAGATAAAACCGTATCGTCCCTAAAAAGTAGACGTTTTTATTTCCTTCAATGCTTTGCAAATGGAAGAAGTAAGTGAATATAACCTATCCTCTCAAATGTAGGGTATAAAAAGAAAACAATTAGGACATCTTAAACTTCAAAAAGAGTTTACATAAAGGAATATGGAACCACTTGAGAGAGAGCACTTTTCAGCCGTCTATTTGCTGCAACTATTCACAAAAGCCGTTCTTATGCACTTACATATGTAATTTAAACACACAAAAAACACACACACACGTACCCACATACATACACGTACTTTTCCGTATGAGAATCTTCTAAGGCTCCTTGAAGATCTGTAATTCTTATTTTGGCGCAGCAAAAGCCTAAACAGCAAACTGCACGCAACCAAAAGTTTTGACACATGTGTTTAAAATGGAAATTTGCTTTTAAACCTCAAAAATTGCCAAGATTCTGAAGTGCAATAATGCCTCTGGATAATTTTGAAATAGAAGAGCACGGAACTTATACGTATGCTAACTAAAATTATCTGACTAAAGCAGTTGCAAAAGTATCCTCAGTTATAAAAGCAAAGTTGTAAAATCAGTTATGAGTGTAATATCAGTTTAGTATATTACGTTAGTCAGAAACGTTACATGGGTTGCAAATTGAACGTCAGTTAAAACCATTGGATCAATTACGAATGTGGCGTTAGTTATAAACGTAAGGTCTTTAATAAATATTATGGCAACTTCACTTGGAAACGAATATTAATTATTTATTAACACATCTGTTGGAAACGTCTGTTAGAGTAAGAAACTTAAAGTCCCTTATTAACCTAACAACAATCATTGCAGTAACGTAATGTAACGTATGTCAGAAAGCGGAATGCTAGTTAGAAACGTAACGTCAGTTGGTAACCGATGTCAGTTTAAAAGTAGCTTCAATTAGAATACTAATGTTACTTCCATAATGTTACTTCCCATAACTTCTTTTTCGATGGGTAAAAATCATATAACGACACGAATTATACGCTTTATTTTCGCAGTAAAATGTTATTAATACGACATAATAGTTAATGAATGGATTCTAGATATCGAATATCGAATGTACATAGCTGATTTCTCTGCTAAATGAAATAGAAGACCCTAGAGCCGACAACGAGTTCTATTGCCCTGAATGACACGATAAAATTGCTATTGTCAAAAGTTTCATACGAGGCGCAAGTAAGATTAACGTTAAATCAACTGATCAGCTGTCACTCCATTGACTTTGAAAATCCATTGAAAATGCATAAAGTTTTGTTATTACAATTAGTTAATGTAGTATTCTAGGGGCACAATCGATTCAATAAATTTCAGTGTCAAACGTCAGATTGTGACATTTCGATTATCTCAAACAAAAACTGGCAAACGGAACGAAAGGACAGAGCAAGAACTGCAAGAAAAGAATACTGATTTCGTGTTGGAAAGGGTTTTATTTCAGAACTTCCCAATATTTCACTCAGAAGCCTAAAAGTATTCTATTATATAAAACTCACTTTTTACACACCGTTATTTTATTTCCATTCAAGCATTCACATATATTTATATTATACAACACTGCTTGTGAAGTAGCAACATTTTTAAAAAGCAGTGTAAATTAATTAAATCGTGCTACTTCAGCGAATGTCATTCCTGATAAAGTGGATTAGTTTTCACTAATTCAAAAATGCTGTCGACTGATAAACTGACAGATGGCGATAGCGAGGAAGAATATGTCTTGATTTCAACAGAATATAAACAATAAAAAAAGCACACGAATAACAAAATGGGTGCACAATACGACATGGCGATAAATTGAAAAAGTAACCATATCCTTAAGCTATCAAAACAACAACAACAACATCATCGTCATCAAAAGGTGCCAAATAAAGGATTTCTTGTAACACCAAAAGAGTGGAGCCAGATTGGTAGAGTGTGTAAAACAAAAGAGAAGGGAGGGTGAGAGAGAGAAAGGTAGGGCAGATAGAGGGAGAGTGAGATAGGGGGAAAGTGATATAATTGTGTGATAAAATCGGATAACTCATAGATGATAATGACAATAAAAATTGGTGATAATGATGGTGATGAAGATGAATGTCAGGGAGGTCTTTTGTTCCTCGACTTCTTCTTCTTTCTAGTCGTCTTCCACATATTCAAGGACGCATGTAAGGAGATGTACTCAACAAAATGCCAATAAATTTACCTTTGACCTCGGGCATATGATATTGTTTTGTAAAATTTTTGCAGGATATTAAATACTACCAACACAAAAAATATAATGAATTAAATTAAAAATTAACGAAAATTTTGAAAACTATTGTATTAAAAGAAATCTCCTATTTGATGAAAACTTTTATTCAATGCACTTAAGCAGCTCTGCCTCTTAATCGATTTTTATGTTTTCTTAAAATTGCAACGTATTATCGGCATTATCGTATTATCTTTTATTACACTATGGTAGTACTAAAATCTACGTTAGTAACATATAATAAAAATTACATCCCCCTCTCCCTCCAAGAATGCCGGAACACGAAACAGTAAAAGTTTCAATTCACAACGATATCTTTCAATAGCGAGATGGCAGCCCATCGTTAGCGAGTGTTAAAGTATATAGTAGTAGTAGTAGTAGTAGTAGTAATTGTTGCTGTTGCTTTTGTAAAAATACATATTTTCGTTGTCTTAACATTATCCTTTTTAAACAAACTAAAGTGATAAAACTGTTTATCAAGGACGGACAGGCAGGAAGCGTGAACACACGCGCACACGAATAAACACAGCCCCAAACGTTTGCATACGAACACACATGTACGCGTGAACTTCTCACACGTTATCCAAATATTTTTTTTATTCATCGACGCATCCAAGCCTACTCGAGAAGGAAAGAGCAAAAGATGGTGATGATGGTAATGAACATTGCTTTATAATAATGATCAACATGATTATAATAATAACCCATCCGTCAACCTCACTTCTTCCCTCCCGCACAGGTTTCCATGCATGCATTTGTAACACAAAAAATTCTTTTCCTTTCCTTTTCTTAAGTTCTTCTCGTGTATAGTCAGAAGCTAAAGAAACTATATCAAATTATGAAAAATATAAAAAATAACACTAAAAATACTAAAAATACACTAAAACTAACGCTAAAAATATAAAAAATATAAAAAAAAACAAAAAAACAAAAGCATGAAATTGCTTCTAAATGGGTGCTTTCGAAAACATTAAAGATAAGAAAACAAAGTATCAAAAATGAAAATAAGGAATTATTAAATATTAAAAGAAAATAACAATAAGAATTAATGATTTTAAGAAATGTTATTGAAAACATTTTTTATGACCAAAATTCTATACAGAATCTCAACGAGTTAAGACATTAAGTCGATTCATAGACGCTGCTCTAAAAGTTCTGGAGGGGAGCTGTTTAAAGTTATTGGAAATCAACCGACGCGGTGTTTCAACAATTTTCCAAATATTCGAAGAATTAAAAGATGCCTGAGATCGAAGATAAAACAGCTGAGTTTAAGAAAATTCCTCTGGAAACATATGTTTTCTCTAGGAATTCTCTCTCTGTCTTTTTCTCTCTCTCTCTCTATTTCTAACTCTGCTAAAGTAATTAGAAAAAGAAGAAAATTTTAAACGAATATTAAAAATTTAATAAAAATGCAGCTAGATAGTTTAACGTAATGCGCCGAAATGTTCTGAATATCTTTTTTCATTTTAAAATTTTCTCCTGAAAAAAATATTTATGGTGGGTTATAATCCTTCATTTTAATCTCAATTTCACCACGCCCCTGAGAGTGAAATGAATGTAGTAAAGCAAGCTTAAATGGTTTTTTATAAACACGAATGAGAGGATTTTTGTATTATGAATTATTGTTTTATTTGAAATTAAAGATAATCTCATATTAATGGAAATTGCTTTTTAAGGATTTGTTTTCGCTTTAGAAATTGTGTGCCATTATTTTGAAAATTCGATTTTAATTTTTCACAAAAATTGTTAAATTGTTTTAAGAGATGTTTGCAAGGTTTTCATTCACTCTCTCTCCCTCCCTCTCTCTATCTCTTGATCTTGTTAAAATTTCAAAAACTAAATAAACTAATTGAACTTTATTGATCTCTTAATAGATCTTTATAGCTCTCTATCTCTCTCTTTCTGTCCTAATTGTGTGAATATTATTAAAATTATCTCTGCTTGTCCTTGAGTTAAATTGGCTTTCAACCCATTTCAATCCAGTGAGGAGAGGAAAGGGGAGGAAATTTCAGTTTCAAATCAGAAACAAATACCAGTCTCTTCCGCCTACTACGTATTCTTTTCTCTTCCTTTCAACCTCGCAAATAAACAGGATATCAAACAGCAATCCTAACTTTAAAGCAATCGATACTGGATAAAATAACTACGCATAAGCAGAATAAGAAAAACAAATATTACGGTTTTGAACATTTCGTTTGTTAAAGCATTTGCAGGCGTTACGTTCTGCAAAATTACGTTACGTCACCTCACATTTTGTTACGGGCCAAGTCAAACCCCTAAATAATGTATTATTGGATGGCTGCGAATGTGGTCGTGGTATCTGTTGTTGTTGTTATTGTTACTCCTGCTACTTACGAATACGCTTTTATCGAAGCAACATAAAAATCGATTTTGTGTTTACGTTTATATCCAGAACAAGCTGAAAAAAACGACAAATACGAAAACGACTATTCCCACCACAATCGTCACCATATCCACCACCAATAACCAACAAACCACACCCTCCCCCCGACAACGTAGAATACGTTTCGAATTGAAAATGGAATGATATGAAAATTGAATATGCCGATACTATTTATGTGTGCTCGTGCGTTTCTTTGTTTGTTTAGCCTAAAATGAAAACCATCTCTGTTTTACCGAATGTCCGTTCGACTGGCTTGGTGTCATGTTGCCAAAGCAATCAAATTATTACGTTGGCACGGAAGGGAGGGCTTAAGGGAAATTTCGAATATTCACAAACAAAGATCGTAAAAAATGAAAAGAGAAAACGAAGCCAATTTTACGTAAGTTTATTTTGTTAAGCGATAGACTTTTGCTAAAGGAATTTGAGAGACTTAAAACTTGAAAAACTTCGAAAACAGTTTCGGTAGTTTTAAATTTAAGAGTCATAACTTTATCGAAACCATTTATCGAAAAGTATCATTTCATATAAAAGTAAAATGAAAGGATCAGAAGCAAAATTTTGAAAAAGGTATTTTTATGTTGATTTGATTTGATTCTTGAGAGATTTCACAAATTTTCCTCGATTGCGTCCTTTTAAAATTTCTTCAATCCTATTTATGATCTTCAACTTTCACCTTCTTTTTGTCTGGCCATCTCTTCGTCTTTTTCTTCTTTTCTTTGGGCATTAGAAAAGAGTAAAGTGTTCTATTCTCTAAAAGTGTTAAATTAAATGGCGCGTAACAAAATAGCGTAACAAATGGCTGGATGGTATTCAATTTATTACCGCTGATCCGCAACGTCATTATTCACTTTCAAATCTACACGAGCAAGTGCACACACACACTTACGTTATTTAAAATTCTCTAAACAGACTTTATCTCAAGAAGACTTTTCCCATAAAAATTCGTTTCCAATAAAGAAAACGTTTTGATTTTCGAATAAAAATTATAGAAAACTGCAAAATAAAAACAAGAGAAAATCAATGTGATTTTTATCAAATGATCAAAGTCAGAAAAAACACCATTATGAATATTTCATTGTGATTACTTTTCCATTCCATATAAAATCAATGAAATTGTTTTTACAACACATCCGTACGTGGGCACACATAAAACATCAACACACATACACACGCACGCACACAGACAAACACACACAAACACATGTTTTTTGTGTGATACAGACAAACAAATTCACATAATATTTTATGTGAACAAATATTATTCAATATTAGTTATTTCTAAAGAATTGTGACTTCCAACTTTGTCTGAATGAAATTGCCGAAAGAATAATAAAAAGTGATAAGATACAGAAAGCCAAAGAGATATAGAAATAGGAAGATATAGAGAGAAAGGGGAATAAAGAAAGTTGAGTGGGGGTATGGGGAAGAGCGAGAGTTTAGGAGACTTTATTACTAACTTTATTGCAGCTGCACACATTTAAATAATTTAAATAATTTTCATCCATTAAGAATGGAAAGAGGGAAGGAACATCACTTTCGCAATTTCTTTTACTTTCTACGGGATGTAATAGCGTATATTACAGTGTTACCAGCTGTTGGAAAAATCACATCAGGAAGAAGATTCTTTGTAGTTTAAAACTTGCAAACATACGATATAAAACAGCACATGTTTAATACTTCCGTCTCCCTTTGATGAAGATACAGAAAGGATATTCAGGGTTACTACTAGCAAATTATTTTAATGTTAAAGAAAATAGCAATGTTTTCTTTTACGCCTTTTTTCTAAATGAAAAAAAACAAGTCACAAAAACGTTCTGAAATTAATGAAAAATTGGAAACCTTTTTTAAATGAAAATCAAACTTTCTATAAAATCTCTTAAATTTTCTAACTTTTTATAAAACATTTTTTTTAATTTTTTAATTTTTTGGAGACGTTTCTTGAAAGGTATTTTTCCTTCAATAAAGTAGGTTTGAAAAAGCACTATAAAATCCCAGGATTTGCACCAGAAATGCATTGAAAAGAAATTAATTAATTTCTTTTAATCATCATGTAATACATGAAAATAATTATTTTTAGCATTTGACTAAATCTTTTTCCTTTGCTTGTAAAACAAATGTTACTAGTCGTTGACGTTGATTGCCAAATAATTTCATGCAATGCAATTAAATTATTTTTTTAATTTTGTTTTCAATTTAATGTAGTTTCGAATTTTATAATAAATACATTTTTTCGTTTTTATTAATTTTATTAAATTTTATTTTAAGTCATAATGATGATCATTATATCTTTACAATTTACAATTAAAACAATTTTTCTTTTTAATTTATTTGATTTTACTAAAGAAACTCAATTTTTCGATACGTTTTTATTTTCTGTTTTTATTCTATATAAATTTAGAATAAGCCTTCAAAAGCAAAACGAATACAAAGAATTTAATTAATTATTTGATAAAATTTAGTTTTTCCTTTTTTTAAATAATTAATTTCATTTAAATCAAATAAATATTATAAATAAATCATTTAAATAAAAATTCTTTTTCGTTGGTAACATCGGAAGTCCTATAGCACTATAAAGATATATGACATAATAGTCTAGGGCTTTATTGAATTTATATAAATCTATAAAATAATTTTTCTTTTTAAAAGTTTTTCTTTTTGCGTGTACTTGTTTTTATATACAAATAAACATATTTTGATTATTTAGTATCTATTTTAATGCTCTAATTAATGCAAAGCATTGTATTAATTCTACCTCTTGGTAATGGTTTGCCAACAAAAAAAATATCAAGGAAATCATAAGTAAAAAAAATAAAGAAAATTTATTAGTTAAAATTAAATTTAGTAGAGTGCTCTATTCTATTTATAAATACGATATATTAGTTATATTATATACACATTAATTATATATTAGTTATATACTATTTCCACAAAGTTCGCTGAATGTGTTCTCGTTATCGTTATCGTTTAAAGGGCATTTATGTCACACGTTACCTTCTCAATACACAAAACTATTTCCCTGTTTATCTGAGTAATGACCTTGAGTCAGTTCCTTTAGGGCATAATCGTAGGGAAAGCCACTTCCAATGAAAATCTTTTCTTTCTTTTCTTTACTTTTTTTTTCTTCAGGTTCATTATCATCCATTAAATCTGTGGCGAATAAAGGATAACTCGGAAACTAAGAATCACAATTATGTGAAATTTTTTAATAAACTGTATCCTCAGAAGACATCCGTTATAACCCGAAAAGTACACTGATGGCGATTCGTGGGATTTGTAATATTAACAAATTGTTTTGGACAAACCATTTCATACTTTTTGTTATTTTAATTATTAAATAAACTACTTTTTCTATTTACGAAAAATACTCTCGGTTTTCCAATATTAATCTTATAAAACAATTATTTCGCTAAGCAATTTTCCCAAAAAAAAGTAAAATTAAACAAATAAATTTTAAGGTTTATAAAAATTGAATTGAAACGAAATATCATCAAATATTGCCAAATTATGGTAATGTCGGTTTTGAACGTTTCCTTCGATCTGTTAACCCAATGTGTTTCAAGGATTTAGATTGTATGTGTGAGTGCGTATATGAGTGTGACTGCACACATCCATCTCTAGCAGTTAAAACCAATATCAAACGCATTAAAACCAGAAAAAAAGTTCAGCTAAAATCGATCCGACTTAGTCAATTGCGTCAAAAATGATTCGAATGTGAGTGGAAGGATGGACGGATTGATAGATGGATAGATAGATAGATAAATGGTTATTTTTGGTAAAAGAAGGCAAAAATACAAAAATTATTTCCTCTGAAATAATTTCATTATTTGCAATAACACGCCCCCTTGAATACAGTCTTTAATAAACTTTTGGCTGAAATTTTCTTGGCATTGCCTTCTTTTTTAGAAAAACAGACTCATGAAAAATAGAGAGAGGGAGACGCTAAGTTATAGCCCATTTCGTTTTACTCGTTGCTGCCAAAGCAAATGTCAGAACTTTTTTTAGAACGCAATTTAGGCTCCGCCCATTGACGAATGAAAACTATTTTAATTATTTATGAGTAAATATTATAAAAATAGAGAATAATAAAATAATTAAATAATTTTGTGAGTAAATATTGTAAAAGGTATTTTCATACCAAAGAAATAATTAAAGTTTATCATTCATTGTCATCATTTAAAAATAAATCGTATATTTTCTTGTTTATCATTCATAAAAAACCTGGAATTGTGATGAATTCAGTCATATATACTTGTGTTCTCTAATTTTGACTATATAATATCTCGCTGAAAATGTTCATAAAATCAAATGAGTGCCGAAAAATTGCAATCAATCAGTCGTTATGGATCATTGGAGCGGTGTACAACGTGCTTTCGTAATTAGATCGTATTACAAGAGTCAAGAATCGATTACTACCGCCCAACGACTTTTTAAACGTCATTATTGCATACATCAGGTTCCACCGGCAAACGTCATTAAAACCTGGATACGTCAGTTTGAAAGTACTGGCTCATCAAATCCTTGCTCCCCAAGGCGTACGAGTATGTAGCTGGTTAATTTACAAAGCGGTTGATATAATTCATTATAAAGATGTAAGAAGGCGTTTTTAATTAAATCATTTTAGGTAATCATTCGGTGAAATGTTGAAATTGATTGCCTCGGAAAGTGAAAGGGAAAAATCAGCGGAAATGGAAGACAAAGATCTCGTGCTGACCCGGGTCTCTTTGCAACTTATTTTTAAGATACAAATCGAAAATCTAGATTTGAGGTTAAGATACAAATAATTATAATTATCTAAATAATAAGAAAACATTTTTGTAATTATTTCTGATTAATTAATTTTGAATGCAATTTTTTTAATTTGTGTTTAAAAACAATTAATCCTCTTAAAAATTTAGTAGATATTATGTATCAGAAAGGTTTAGAAACACGTTTTATAGGTGTGTAAGACCCTTTACATCATCTCTCGACTATTTTTCCTGAAATTATAATGAAGAAGTCTTTAAGAATTTAAGAAGTCTTTAAGATTTAAGTCCTTAAGAAACAATTTAAAAAAAACTCAGATAATATGAATCTAAAATGATGTAATAATTACAAAATCGGACACTTCTATTTAATAAACAATCAATTATTTATAATAAAGATATCAAAAAATTTACATGTGTAGTAATCCTAATGGTTTAGAAGATATAAACCATACAGTTTCAGTAAGACGTTTCATTCTGAATTTAAGTAAAATTAATCTTTAAGAGTCTTAATCTAAATTTGTCGTAAAAGAAAATTTTTTTTGTTTTAAACAATTCCAATTAAAATTATCTAAAACCTTTTAAGGAATATTTCCAACTGACTATTATTTAAATAACTATTATTTCAAATTAAAATTTCTTTAAAGTATTTTTGAAATTAATAATTTCCTCAATTATTTTTCGAATAAGTTCATCTTCATATATTTTTTCAAATTTCCTTCAAATTAAGTTCGTATACAAATATATTAAAAATTTGATCTCAAAAAAATTTCCGTAGAGAAATGTTCTTGGAAAGAAGGTTCTTGGAAATTCTATTTTACTAAATAAAATTTTAAAAATGATTGCAAGAATTTTCGAATGTAATATTTGTTTTTTAAATATTCTTCTAAATTAAAAACCCATAAATTAAAACATGAAAAAATTATTTTGCAAACTTAAATATCTTTTAGATATTTTCCAAATTCCAATATTTTGAAAACGTTTTAAAATTTAAATTTCTTTGGATATTTTCAAATTCAAAATTCTGTTATGAAACCTATTGTTTTCAATGGTTTAGCAGTTATAACCACTTCTATTCTTGTGCTTTGATATTGAGTGCTCTTTTTAGAAATCAGCGGAAACATTAAAAACTAATTTCATCGAAAGTACTTTCAAAAATATGCCAAAAATTTCAACATTTACAAACTAAAAAGTTTTTTCGTAAACGAGAGACTGACAATTGGAATAAATGCATACTTAAATGCCGACACATGCAAACATACATACATTCCACGCAAACATAAATTGCAAGCACAAAAGTGCCATAAATGAACGAAGAAGAAGAATGAATAATATAAGGAAGAGACTGCAGAGGTAGAGACAATAACTTAGTCATCATCAATTGATTTCAAAGCAATGAAATTCCTGCGAGCAACAGCAAGACCTCGGTGACAAAGCGCATCAATCAGTTTCTCTCTCGGTCGGTCGGTCGCTAACGTGTTAAATGATCTATAAAGCGTGTGTGCGTGTGTGTGTGCTCAAGAGTTTAAAATTGCCAAGACACGTTGAATCGTTCAGTTAAAGAGTATTGGGTTCGTTAAGGTGGGGGGGCGGATAAAGATGGAGACACATCTAATGATTTTAAAATTACATGCAAAAAAAACGATTACAAAAAAAAAAAACAAACAACAAATTCTTTTCTTTCTCGCATAAACAAATGAATTTATCAAGCCGATAGAAAGCATTGTTCCGCGATTTCATGAGAATCTCTTTATGTTTTCCTCGTCTAATTTTATCTTTCTTTCAGTTCACAGAAAATTTCTGTCTATCAATTTAATTTTAGGTTTTTGTTTTTTCCCGAATTTTTTCTGATGCATTCAAATCTTTAATTAAATTGTTTCGTAGGAAAATCTAATTTATTTTTTGTTTGAAAAATTTTAGTCGCGAGACAGACGTCGCAAAACAACAAAAACAATAGAACCAACGATAACAAAACAACAACAACAGAAAAGTAACAACAAAACATAAAAGCAACACCAACAACATCATCAATAACAACACCAACAACAACAATTAGCATTACAAAATACAGCGCCGGCCAAACTTGCCAAACTATATCCAATAACAACATTTAGGACAACAACAACCATAAGCACAACTGCACCAACAACGTTTAGGACGAAAAACAATTGCGAAGCACTTGAAACATTTCATCATTAATAGTCCACGAGACCAATTATAGTACACTACTAGAGACCTCTCTACATCTTCATCATAGTCCTTCTCCTTACTCTTCCTCCCCTTCTTCTTCTTCTTCTTCTTCTGCAGTCGCAACATTTTATGTTACGCGTGACCATGCGAGCGTGCGTAACTGCGTGCGTGTCTGCATGCGTACGTGTGCGTGTTGTTGCCTCCGACAGTCTCAAGATAAAAAATTACCAAATAAAAACATATTTCTGTTTTCGTTTTTATTAAATCCGAACAAGTTGGCAATCATTTTGCTGACAAATAAAACTAATTGTGTTCCGTCTGACGATTCATTGTTTCGAACGAATTGAACGAATTTCGAAAAATATAAGGCGAAAAAAATTTGTTTTGTATTATTCATATCGCGTTATTAAATTTCAACTTTCCGAATTTTTCTCATTTTTATTTCCATCAATAAGATGAATTGAGGCGGAAAGAGAAAATTAGAGATCCCTTTCAATGTTGTCATCTCTTTTGTGACTCTAATTTCTGATTAAACGGTCGAACGAACCATTAATTGATATACCATTCAATACCTTTTGGCCACAAAATATCCAAGGATATATAAAAACCTTTTAGTTTTGAATTTCATTTGAATTTTTTCCCCCTCATTAATAATTTTGTCGATACTACAGATATGCGTGTCGCAAGGACATGAATGGGAAACGTTTATTTGCTGTTGTAAATAATCGTTATCGCTATTATCATTATCACCATCATCATCATCACTCTCATTATCAAGAAATATAACTACATTTTTAGTAGGATTTAACACTTGCCAGCCAATGTTTCCAGCAAAAGTATTGCCAGAAAAAATACTGAATATGTCAAAATGACAACAAATGACAAATAAAATGAAATTGTGGTCCTTGGTAATGAATTGAACAGAAACGACGACAAATGATTATTAAGATTTAATAAAGAATTTATAAAAATTTATCCGTGGATTGTGCTGTCATCCCAAGTGTGGGCCATCAGCTGGTTATGTTGAAGCAGAAATAAAAGACAGATCAATTTAATGTTTGTAAAATATTGAAAATATTTTTAAAAAATAATTTTATATATTCGTTATTATTACTGAATATGTAATTACGGTTTAATATTAAAATATCAATAATAAATTTCAGTCTAGTTCATTCAATACATAAACCGTTATCAAGTCATGTTGTTTGTTAATTGCCACCAGTGTTTCTTTCAGGTACTTCTCCGGAGGGGCTCAGCTCCCCCGGAGAGGACCTAGCGCCCCCCGAAGAAACCCGAACCCATTATTTAAATGTTATTTAAACTATCATTTTATTCAGTCTGCGCCCCCCCCCCCCCGAATCTCCGTAGCGCCCCTCCCCTGAAGTGCAGGTGTCTGAAAGAAACACTGATTGCCACACCCCACAAATCTAATGCAGTTCATACTTTAAGTCCGTTCGATTGGATTTCGTAATACGCTCAACCCTAAAATTCTTCCTCATTACATTTACCAAAATCTAGGTCAAAATATTTCCTCTATTCGATGAAAAATTCAATGGTATCTTGCATCCTGTGGCTGCAAAGCCACATCCGCACTAATGAATCCTAGAGGAAGGATGATGCTTCTTTACATTTTTGTTCTCCCTCGACTGCACCTTCTCATTTCCACCAACTCGTTAATAGTAAAATAACCAAATTTACAACAACAACGACAGTAACAATAACAACAGTATCTACGGATACAACAAAATGATGTTGCCGCATTGGAAAATATCCGTGCTTACATATTCAGAATCGAAAGAATGGAAAAAGTGCAGTAAAAATCAAGGAAGACGAAGAAGAAAATAAGAACATATTTTTAAAGACGAGTGGAAAAATGCAAGGGAGAAGGGGCAAGATAATATGCCACGGCTATATTAAAAAAGCTTTTATAATACGTTATATGCTATACCTTCATTTGGGCATTATTTCATTTCGGCACATTGGACGATCAGCCTTTAACAGCCTTCATCAATTTTTAAATCCTTTGTGCATAATGGGAAAATTTTTTCTACGTAACACCTCCCTCCACACCCACTCCTTTCAAATACCCTAAAATTCACCATAAGCAATTTTTCAATGGAAACTAAATTTTAATAAAAAGGATTTTATCAGAAAACGTGCTGGAAGTATCAAAGCACGGTGAATCGACTCTTTCTTGTCAGAATTTGACGTTATAAGAAAACGGGCAAAATGGCGAGCAAGCAAAATAGAAGAAAATTCCAAGAAGTTTATATTGGCTCGACAAAAGAAATCGTTTGGAACTTAATAATTTCTTTATGCATTTTAGAAAGAAGTTCTCATTTAAGAACTTTTAATATATTCGGAAACGGCGTAATTCTCATAATTCACAATTTCGGATGTAATGGATGTTCTTCAAAATTGTGTCACCGAGAACAGAAAGCTTTCAAAGGGTTAAGGCCATTGATTGAGTTTATATTGGACGATTAGTCAAAGGATTTACTTAGTCTTTGCAGGAAGTCAATAAATGAGTCATTTAAAAATTTCTAATAGACTTTTAGAATCAACCTCGAGGTTTATATGAGGTTCTTGTTTGGATTTTTTTATTTGAACATTTCTAATTCAATTTTATGGAAAGTGAATAACTAAACTGACCCTGCCAAAAATTTCATTTTGCATTAACGTTTTTATGAAATGGCACTAATGTCTCCATAACGTTTCGCCATCGCTTCGATATCGTCTTTCTGATGTTTCGGTACCGTTTCTTCGAAATTTTTCAGTAACGTTTCTATAATGTTTCAATATAATTTCAGTAACATTTCAGAAATGTTTCAGTATCGTTTGAATAAAGTTCCGGCAACATTTCAGAAACTTTTCAGTATCCTTCCGGTAACATCAGTAAGGTCTCAATAATACTTCAATATAGTTTCAGTAACATTACGGTTTGGTAACATTTTTTTTGGTAACATTACGGTAACGACTCAGTAACGTTTAAATGAAGTCGCAATATCGTTTCAGTAACATTTCAAAAACGTTTCAGGAAGATTTTTTATAACATTTCAGTTGCAAATTTTTCATTGTTTTTGTAATAAAAATTGGAAAATTTCTCAAAAATTTGTTTACTGGATTTTTTTTTCACCCAATCAACCAACTTTTTATTAGTGTTGATGTTAACGTTATCACTATCTTTATTGTCATTCTAAATTACATTTTATTTATATTTTTTAAAAATTTAAAATTTATTTTTTTTTATTTTGGATGTTTATTTTTGTCTGTGCGGCGAAATAACAATTCATAGGTTTCATTATAGTTTTCTTTAACGAAAAAACTGATTTTAGGTAAAAATATTTTAATGTCTAGATTTTGCTTTTATGCTTTTGCTTTTGCTTTTTTTAAAAAATCTTTTGTTTTAACTACCAACCGTTAATTGGCGGTTAATGAATTTTTTAAGAATTTTAAAGTTTTTAAAGCGGCTTATCTGGTTTAATAACTCTTTACTTCAACCATTGCATTCCTCTTCTAGTGCTTCTTCTCCCTTTCTCTTTCTCTATCACCGCGGAGACATCTTATATAGCCCCCAATGTTAACAATAATTGCAAATTCAATGCTGTTTTGTAGTTATTGTGAATTAATGATTAAAGGATTCCTTAATATTCAATAGGGCTTATTTACGGTTTAATACCTGTTTATTTCAGCTACTGTGCCTCTCTATGACTCTTTCACACGTAGTCTCTCTATCTCTCTCCCTTTCGCTGCGTCTCGACATGGACCGAAACACACCTTAATCTCAAAAATTATTTATTATTCATGAATAGAGCTCGAAGTCGTTTCCTTTTTATTCATTTTTGTTGCACTCGGTTGGTCCTTCTTCCACTCTCGACATTGCTTTGATATATTTTTGTTTCAATTTGTATCTACTCTCTGTTTGTTTGCACGGTTATCCTTGATGGGCCTTTAAGTGTCGGATTTAAGTGAGCAAGTTTCCTTTTGTTCGCCTCCTTTAAGTCTTTTCAAGAAAAAAAGACAATTCAGTCTTGTTTGCTACGAGGCGTATGGAGGAGGCTTTGAGGAGGGGGTTGAGGAAGTGTAGGGCAAGGTGTCATTGGATTTGGGCATTGAAAACTGGGACGGTTCAAAAAAGGCATTTCAGCTGGGGAAATTGTAATTTCTGGCATTATCTTTAACTATTTATGAAAACTACAGGCACCGAAAACATTTCTACAAAGTCACACACACGCACACACAGAGACACACACACAGAGAATGGAGTCATACAGCCACACCGATATACCCACATGCATCCGCCCTCAACTCCTCCACTGGTTTTATGTTCAAGAAGCGAACATCCACCCACTTTAAACGACCGCTTTTCTAGAGTTCTTCAAGGACATGATGAATATTATTTGAAACCGTCAGAAAATGAAATTTAAGTCAATGAAATAATGAAGATTTTCTAGCTATTTCCGTAAAGGAAATTGACAAAAAATAGTTTATTAAAGCAATTCCGAAAATATTCTAAAAATTTCTTATGGATTTTTTATAAGTGTTTATGATGTTCGGGAAGGGTTGGTTGGATTGATTGAAGGGCAATGTGAGCCTAGAAAATTGCTTAAATAATGAAAGGATTTCCATTGAAATAAATCAAATTAAAAATATTTACTTAAAAGAAATTTTATTAAATAAAAACAAATTAAAACTTTTTTATTTCCCGAAAATTTTTCACTATTTTTTAATTATTAATATTTATGTTAATTTTCTTTAGGCATTATATAATTATTGTCCTTACCTGGAATTTCTGCATTTTCCTGACCTGCTCCAAACTGAGAAGAACGTGACCATTCATAGGATGACCTCGAAAACTGTATCAATAATTATTCGCATCAATCTGGTAAAGTCTGAAAATCTTACGTAATTTCAGGAGTTCAATTAAAGCGAACACATTCACGAATGACAATCACTCGAATAGAAAAACAACTCTTAGCAAAACCAAGCTACCGTCCTCCCCCCCTCACTACCTCACCGAGTATTTCTAGACAACCAAATTCTTTCATCGGCATTCCCTTTACCATCAACAACATTCATTCATTCATTCAGTCGTTATCGTGAATAATGAAATGGAATTCAATGAATGCACGCATTCAAGCGTGCGTTACGTAAACGGTATCAAATTGCCAAAAGCTTTAAGGATTTCAGGAAATCGTGAAGAGAAGTGCAAATGCTGAGAATGTAGAGAGGAAAAGGATTGGAGACAGCGAATACAAGGAGATTTGGGAGAGGGTGGTAAAGTGGGTGGTGAAGTGAGAGAGGATGTTGAAGGGGAGGAAATACAAAAGGATTGCATTGTATCATAAATGGCTGCAGTATCGGAGGTTTTAATCAGAATTTCACAAATATATGACAATAAGAGAGCAATTAATATCGAAAACTAAAGTCATCATAATCGTCAATATTATCATTATTTTAGAGAGTAATTTGTATAATTAACTTTTAGGGAACGAACGGATATATTTAAATTCTACTTTTTTCAATATTTTTAGTTTTGTATTTTTATCTTTATTTATAACTTATTTTTTCCATCTTTATTTTATATCTTTATTTTTATTTATAATTTTTCTATTTTTTATGTCCCGGAGAGAAGAAGAAAAGTTTTTCAATAATGATTTCCTTTATTGTTTTTCTCTATCTTTTTTTCATTTTTTAAAAAATCGAGGAACGCCCTAATTTCTCTTTCCTCACTCTTCTCTGCCCCTCGAATGACAATAGCTAAAATACTAATCAATGACATTCAGTATCCTCGTAATCAATAAAAGTCACTGCCAAACTTCATTCTTTCATGCAAGTCAATGGACCAAAACCGAACAAAAAAAATCACATCGAAAATCTCGTATTGCAGTTACGAATAATGCTCGAACGGGGAATGACGTCTAACCGACGCAACCAAGAATGAAAAGAATGAATAAAAGAGAATAAAAAGAGAGAATAAAAAAAACGATCAATAGAAAGAGGAGGAAGAGGCGAAGGAGCAGGAAGAGAAGCTAATGGTCAACGATGTAGTAGAAGTAGAAGATAAATGATGAGGATAAACTGCTTGCAACTCGTTGCTTGGCAGTGCAACGAATTGCTTCTGAATTTGCGACAAAACAACGCGACTAAATGCATGGCATCGCCAAGCCCTGAAGCAATATTGAATGGTTATTATGCAAACAATCAATAACGCCCTTACCACCAGCCAAAATTTCCACTATCAATCTAACCGCTTCCAACTTTTATCCATTGCTCTCTGCAATCCGTTTTCTTTTCTCTCCATCTCTCTCTTCTTCTTCCTAGATTTACTAGAAGAAGCTAGAAAAAACAATGTTGCCGAATGGAATATCATTTACAAAAAATTTTTTGCTATTCATTCGTTCATTAATTCATTCTTGCGTGCGTTCTTTCATTCATTCAATCATTCATTCATTCATTAACTTATTTATGCCCTCAGAATTCAAATTATTTACAATAGTCAAAATGAGAATTAATAGACACGAAAGTTATAAAGTAATCGCTTTTACAATCACTCTTGATGGTCTTTTATTAAAAAAAAATTTAATCAAGAATCAAAGCACAAAAGGTTTTATATTAACACTATGACTCTCTAAAGGGAGGAAGTTTTTTATGCGACTTTTTCATGCCACCCAAAAAAAGAACTCAACTAGATCGTGACGTCAAATAGTTTCAAAATCAACTTTAATTACCTCAAATTAAAAAAATCTAGACGATGGCCCACCCTTAATATAATCGTATTTGATATGCTTTTGCTTTGAATGCTTTTTCTGACCCGCAGCACCGATACGACTATTTATATTTTTCTTTTAAAAACTGCAAAACAGCATTCGCAAGTGATTTTTATTTAAAAACATCGCAGGCGTTTGTTTTTAATTGTTGATAATTTTTTAAAACAAGAATCGGAGTAAATGGAAGAATAAAGCAACAAGTACTGACTGAAAATCATCTAGCATCCAGGGCAACAAATTACTATCCTTCAGTTACGGCTGTTGCGCTCTCGCTCTGCCACCTTCGTTGTTCTAGCACTTTAGAGGAAATACAAACAATTACTTCATCCTTGATTCTCAACAATAAAAAACACAATACACTCATAAGAAGAACAAAAATAAAGAATAAGGAAACTAAAACAAAAAGAAATTAGCTGTAACAGCTGCTCGCTGCGTCCGTTTTATTTCATTTTGTCATTCCTTTTGTGTGTTTTATCCATTCATTGCATTGCGTTGCATACTTTTAGACCTATTAACGCCTACGTTTGCGCAATAAAAATTGTTACGCTTTCTGCCAACAATGACTTCAGAACCTTTACGTTAACATTGTTAAGACATGAGCGTATTCTGAAAAGGGTTTTCAATAATCTTGAACCCCAAAACTTGATCAATATTAAAGCAAAATTTGGTAAAGTGTTGAGTGAATTTTTATATGAATTGTTGTTGAAGCGATTAAAGATAAACCAACAGACTTTATACGCTCGTGCGTAAAAGGTCTGTTGGTTTATCTCTAATACACTATATCGTGCTCTCTTCAATAAAATATATTGCAACGACCGTGAAAAACGATTGTAGCAGTTTTTGTCATTGTCGTTTTCTGCAATATTCACCGTTCATTGTTAAAAAGAATTATCAAATCACAGCTGCTTTTAATGGGTGCCTCTTAAAATAGTTTCTCTAACTGTCAGTTAACCGCAAGAGTCATCCAGACCTTACCAGAGCAATAATTTCCGCATAAAAAGTTATTCCACGCTTATTAAAAATAAAATGGAAATAGTGGAGTGCTTAAGGGCTAATGCCATGATTTGTTGATTCGCGAAACTCTCAAGAAAAGATATCTTCTTAATTTCATTAATAAATACTGGTATTTTTCCAGAAACGTTTCTGCTTTGAAAACAGTGTGTCTTCGTTGTTCTTTGAGATGAATACGAGAATGTATCAATGCCACCATTCTATGTTTATCGTTAGGTGTGATGACCTTTCTGACTCTCCGATATATTTTCTATCTTGTATTGTCGTTGCTGATTGTTGTTGTAATTTTTATGAGTGCAATTGTAGAATTTATCATAAGAGAAATTTCACAAAGAGTGACAGAGCTTCTCTTTCCTGGAAAACTTTCAAAACTATATAAATACAATTATTTTCAAAACCAATTCCTTTTAGTGAAAGAATCCTTTTAATAAAGGATTCCTTTTAGTCACAGGTTTCCTTTTAGTTTCGCGAATCCGTTCTAACGAATCCATTCAAACGACTAACTTTTAGGAATTGCGAATAATGGATGATTATGATTTTAGAGCTGACTAATTCGAAAAATCAAACAAACGAATTTCGAGGGACTTCAATTATATGTTGATGAAAAGTAGTTCAACTATATTTGATCTCGTCTGTTTTAATGCGTTCATTAATTGTTTTTCCCCTCTTCCGCTAATTTTAATCCAACAATTTCTGTTAATTTGTGCGTCTGTTAATGAAGCCTTACTATCTTTATATTTCTGTTCAAGCTTCTGTTAATTTTTATCTCGCCCACAATTACAGATTATGTTATTTATTTTTTGTGCTCTGTTAATGCTCTTGTTGGGTCCTACGTTAATTTTAGTGTTTGTCAAAGAAGTTCTGTTCCCTTTTCAAATCTGTTCAAGCTTCTGTTACATATCATTTTACAGATAAAGTAAGGCGTTACCCTTTATGTGGTTTGTTAAGCTTTTACCACAACTTCTACTACTAAATTTTATAATCTATAATTAAATTTCCGAAAGTAATGATATGAATGAATTATGTAAGGATTTTCTAAGACTACTCTATACCATAATCCATTCCTTCGTTCTTTCTCAGTCTCTCTCTCCCTCTTTTTAAAATATGATGGTTATTACATCCGTCCTTTAAGGGCAGGACACTTTTCTTACTAGACCACGTAAGTTACGGATTATAAAACTACAAATAAGTTTATATATTTTTTTAATATATTTTTTTTTCTATGATTTTGTACATATATGCCATCATGCACACACCCACACACACGCACAGGCACACATACCATACTCATATCTGTCACATCTTGGATGTTCAACCAGCTGGTTATTCTCATCCTATCCCTTCCCTCCCCTTCCTCAGGAGTCTTTCAAAATTCATAAAGTGTGCAAAATGCTAACGTTATATGATTTTCTAACAAATTTTTCCGATTTTTTCCATTGCTCTCCTGCCCCTTTGCGCGGTTACTTTTCCGTAAATATTCGTATCAGCGACTTCCTTCTCGCTGGAAACAGCGAATTCTTTATCAAGAAACATAAATTTTATTTATTTTCCAGCTTAGGAGAATAAATGGAGGAAAATCATCTATGAGGGTCATAAAACGGATGAGCGGTGGGTGGTGGGAATAGAACACGTACTACGTACTTGGGGTGATGGTTTCGATTTGCGGGGAATGGTGGTGGTGGGGGGTTATGTGAGCGTTTAGTCGATGATGGAGTTACGCCAGTAGTGATATGACTGAAAACCCCAACAGTTTTTATTACTTTTTAAGTTTGTGTCCGTGATTCTTCTTCTTGTTCATGTTCATATTCGTCTTATTTTTCATATTCTTCTCTTTTTATATTTCTCCTAGATTTTTTTTCAAGGAACGACAAACTTTTCGTTGTCGTATGAGAAGCACACAAGAAGCACTTGCAAGTTATGAAGGATTTAATGAGTTTTTGGCAAAAAGAAAAATTAATCGGAATGAGATCCACGTAACGCGCAATCTACGGAAAAACATTTCCACAAGGTGAGAAAAAAAGAACAACAACAATGTTCAAAACACACAACAATTTGTCAGAAAATGCACCACTAGCAGATGTCATCCAGCGAGTGAAGGCGAAAAAACGTTGTGGCGCGATAGAACGAATGAACGAATAAAAACAGGAAAACCACTGATGACAAAAAAGAAACTGTTGTCGAAAGAACAAAATGTGGTTAAGGAAAAGTAATACAAATTTCGCTTGAAATGATTTATATTTATATTTTTCGTAAAGTTTCGACTTTTCGACAGCGGTAGAAATAACAAAAACGTTAGTCATCGATGGAATAAAATTCATTATAAATAAAACTTTATCAATACATATTATTCAAGCCTTGGTTACGACAAATACACACCCTATAACCACCACCCCCCACCCACCTCTAAATCCTTGAGAGATTTCATTGCTAGATGAATTAAATCAAAATAAAAATTTAAAAAAGCTAAGAAATTTTCATAAAAACAGATGCAACATTTTTCATTTTCAAAACATTTTTCAAACTACAATTAATTAATTGTTTTTATATTAAGATATTAGGACTTATGAGAAAAAGAAGGAGACATAATCATAGCAGTTGAAACAGACTTTAAACAAAATTGTAGATGCAATATTTTTGAAGCTGCAAAGCTTCAGAAAATCGAAATTTAGAATCTAAATTTTTGGATATATCGAAGGATTAAATATCTCAAAGTCATCAAAGGGTCTTGAGAAAACACGCGAATGGATGTACTTTCTCTTTCTATTTTCTTATTGATGCGTGCTTAGGAAGAGGCTAAAAATCGTTGATAATTCGGATTATTAAATCGATAATATTTCTCTGAGACACAGGCCGTTATCAGTTTCATTTGAAGCAGACATTTTATTATGACAATTTCTAAAAACAAAATATTGAATTATTTTTGCAAAGTTTTTAAAAGAAAACGACCTGACGTACCACGATTTTCCTCTCCGACTCGTTTATTTATCATCTTATTTACAGCTACTTCACCAAAGCAAACTCTATTTTATATTTAAAAAACTCGATGGTGGCAAAATAACGGTAATATTCAATTTCATGCAGAATATCCTCCAGCAAAATGAAAACTAATTCAATTTCTTACCGAATTCTTACTAAACTCGTGGTTTCAAGCTCGCGTAACGAGTAAAATGAGAAGTGACGAGCAATATAAATAATTTGTTGCAATATTTTCGGCAAAATTGTTGTTAAATAATTTTCATCAGAAAATTTTCCGAGTCGTCTCAAAACATTTTAAGTGTCACTAAAATAAGCAGCGTGGCCTCGACTGAGAAATTCGTAAAAATTAATTGCAATATTTTTATGACATTTTTATGTCAATGTTGAAGTTATTGCAAGATAACAGCCAACAGCGCTGCCAACAAGCCGATAGTAAAACAATCGATCGGGGTAAGGGCGGATATGATCTGTCAAAATGGAAGTGACATTTATTTAAACATTAAATTAATTGAAAATATAAATGTCATATTTTCAGAATTCTGGTGTCACGCAAAGATCAGTAAAGGCAGTGACAGTACCGTTATAGAAAAAATTCAACAAAAAATATATCGAGAATGGTTGGGAAAATAGCTGTCAAAATGAATGAGACAGATAAGTTACGTTTATATAAGATACGATCTGTCTGAATGATTCTGAACGATGGCAATAAGTGAACAAATTGTTTTTATTCAACAAAATTGTCAACGATCCAATGAGGAGGAGGAGGAGGAGGCGGAAGTAATGAAAAAAGTTTGTTTTTCATTTGCAAATTGAAAATTAAGTACTATCGAGTAAATTATTAAAATAAATAATACAATATTTCTTCTAGTCTAATCAATTTTTAATAAATTTAAAAGACTTAAACTATAATTAATTTTCATTGATATTTGTAACAATATAAAAATCACAGATTAATAAATACATAAACAAGTGACAGCGTTTTATTGCGTAATTGAGTGCTGCATAAAGCTTTAACGGTAATAAAAAAATAGTGATAATTTTGCATTGCCGTTATTGTCATCACAGCCAAATAGTAGCGAACGCACATTGTCAACTTAAGTGTCAATAAATTCTGAGCAGCATTTCACTCTTAAAATTAATGAAAATCAGGCAGCCTGAAATCTGAGCCAACGCAAATACCACTCGTAACAGATAAGTTTGTTCCACATTTAGTGACCCAGATGGAAAGCAAAGTGTTGAGTAAGCGTTTCGATTTACCATACATTTTTGAAATTAATTGCAATAGCAATCACCCTTTCAGGTTTAATTATTCAAATGTTAAACATGTCATACGTCCATCCAATACAATTGACATTACTCAACTGTCAAATATGTCATATTCCCAATCACATAAATTGCGTTTGCTGATTTTAAAGGGTTGCATTTTTAGAACGTATTCAAATGAATTCATTAAGCGTATCATTGGAAATGGAGAACATATTCTTCCCATAAGGCCTTATATGTTTCCTATTTGTCAGGCTGTGTCAAGGCCTCTCTGGGTTTCAAAACGATGAAAACAAGGGACGAAACAAATTCATATCTATTTCAAAATGTAGGCTTGGGACTGGTACCAATACGCCTAATTCTAATGCCAAACAGATAAGAAAAATTAAGAATATTCGTGTCATATTTTATGTAATCGTAAATCCACCGGTTGGCAGTCAGACATGCGGGCCATCTAGTTGCCAGCAGTTATGAGTCAAACTGTGATGGAAATCGAAGTCGGATTATGTATATATTTTTCTATAAATCCATTGTCTCATTTAATGCATTCTAAATGTAATCACCAAGTGATTACACACTCAGGATACTCCTTAGGCGTAGGAGACATGTCCCAAATGTGTCAATCTAAATCTATAATATGTCATTCAAAATTAATTAATTAAGGAATCGTGTTCCTAGAAAACCACAAAAGTTCATTACTTCCTTTGAATTATCGCTCACTTCTTATTGCCATCATTCTCATTCTTTTGTAATCGCAGTGATAGAGCTTGTAGATTTCTTTTCCATTACAAAATATTTGAATTTCCCTCGGGGTCTCAAATAAATGCATATGCATGTATTCACATGCACTCACACGTATAGGCATTCTCAATAGTGTGGCAATCGTTCAAATATGCCTGTATGGCACTCTGCTTTTGCGCATACTTTTCCTTTAATTTGAACATTTTGTAATTTAATTGCTTCACGTTCTGTAAATGATAAAACTGAATGCTGCCTGCCTTCTCGTTCTGAAAATATTGTACGATATAGTTGCATAATAATATTTTATTCTCTGAAGAATTTAAAGCGTTCAACTCTTCTCCTGAATGCATCGGCTGCATGGGTTGGTGAAGATGAATGTAGTGCAAGCAATGGTGGCAATGGTGTATGGTGGAAAATCTCGTTTAAGAGAGGGCAATGGTGAAAAGGTAAACGTGAAAATTACTATTTGAAATTAAGGCTGAATTGAGTGCATGTGGCAATATGTGTGCACTCATTTTCGTTTCCGGCGTATTTAACCGAATGCAACAATTGAATTAAGTCGTAACTTCGATAGTAATCGATAATTGAATTACATTATTTAATGAATCTTTTCACAAAAACCACATCTCTTCGACTGGAATAAGTGGTCTAAATAACACAAGATTATATATATATATATATATATATATATATATATATATATATATATATATATATATATATATATATATATATATATATATATATATATATATATATATATATATATATATATATATATATATATATATATATATATATATATATATATATATATATATATATATATATATATATATATATATATATATATATATATATATATATATATATATATATATATATATATATATATATATATATATATATATATATATATATATATATATATATATATATATATATATATATATATATATATATATATATATATATATATATATATATATATATATATATATATATATATATATATATATATATATATATATATATATATATATATATATATATATATATATATATATATATATATATATATATATATATATATATATATATATATATATATATATATATATATATATATATATATATATATATATATATATATATATATATATATATATATATATATATATATATATATATATATATATATATATATATATATATATATATATATATATATATATATATATATATATATATATATATATATATATATATATATATATATATATATATATATATATATATATATATATATATATATATATATATATATATATATATATATATATATATATATATATATATATATATATATATATATATATATATATATATATATATATATATATATATATATATATATATATATATATATATATATATATATATATATATATATATATATATATATATATATATATATATATATATATATATATATATATATATATATATATATATATATATATATATATATATATATATATATATATATATATATATATATATATATATATATATATATATATATATATATATATATATATATATATATATATATATATATATATATATATATATATATATATATATATATATATATATATATATATATATATATATATATATATATATATATATATATATATATATATATATATATATATATATATATATATATATATATATATATATATATATATATATATATATATATATATATATATATATATATATATATATATATATATATATATATTATATATATATATATATATATATATATATATATATATATATATATATATATATATATATATATATATATATATAATATATATATATATATATATATATATATATATATATATATATATATATATATATATATATATATATATATATATATATATATATATATATATATATATATATATATATATATATATATATATATATATATATATATATATATATATATATATATATATATATATATATATATATATATATATATATATATATATATATATATATATATATATATATATATATATATATATATATATATATATATATATATATATATATATATATATATATATATATATATATATATATATATATATATATATATATATATATATATATATATATATATATATATATATATATATATATATATATATATATATATATATATATATATATATATATATATATATATATATATATATATATATATATATATATATATATATATATATATATATATATATATATATATATATATATATATATATATATATATATATATATATATATATATATATATATATATATATATATATATATATATATATATATATATATATATATATATATATATATATATATATATATATATATATATATATATATATATATATATATATATATATATATATATATATATATATATATATATATATATATATATATATATATATATATATATATATATATATATATATATATATATATATATATATATATATATATATATATATATATATATATATATATATATATATATATATATATATATATATATATATATATATATATATATATATATATATATATATATATATATATATATATATATATATATATATATATATATATATATATATATATATATATATATATATATATATATATATATATATATATATATATATATATATATATATTCATTGATTCTTATATTGATTCTTAAGCTTGTAGATTTTTTTAAATTTCTACATTTAGGGAAGATTATTAAAGAATGAATAGAATGACATTTAAGAATACTTTGCCTAGAAACATGCCTCAAATTAATTGACAAAATTTCCCATTTTCTTATTAAAAAATTGACAAAAAATTCTAATGAAATGTTCAAACAGACTGACAAATGTTATGCTCATTTCTCGCTATTCTCTCAACTAATTCGTATGAATAAAACGCAACTGACACCACCATAATTGCCAGGTACATTGTTATGCACCTGCCTCGTAAGTTCATCCATTTGTCAACAAATCCAACGGATAACGTCAACGTCACGTTGGCAGGCAAAGCCGAAGGACAAACTTGTACCTTTTGAATAGATTGCAAATAGTTTTCCCTCAAGCATATGACAACACTAAAAATAGCTCATTCCTAAGAGATTTAATAAGTATAACTGGAAGTAACAAATAACGAGAATGACATTTTTGCAATTGAGCACTTTTTTGTTTTTACTAGACAAAATTTTCCACAGTTGTCACCCGTATCTGTCTTCTTTTTCCACGAACAACTTATCTCTATACCTCTCTCTCTCTCTCTTTCTCTTTCCATTCTATCCCTTCTGACAAAGTATTTCTTTAATTTTATCATTTTTAAGCGACTATTTGTCGCTTTATTTTCTTCAATTCAATTCTGAATTGTTCCATTTTTAAATTCATCTAATTATTTTCGTATTTTTTGTTCTCGGATCATTTCTCTTAGTGTTATTACGTCCATTGTATTCGAGCGTAAAGTGCATTCAATAATATCTGTCATCACGATAATGCACTCCTTCTTCTTCTTGCTTTCTTTGCCATCACGTTTCGAACTCTGACTTTCACGCCAAGTATATTTTATGAATTTCTAATGAAACAAAAGCAACGGTAGATTTGTCGTCATCACCACCATCGCCATTTCAAGCAGACAATTCGAAGGCAAGCTAAGGAGGTTAAGACCTCCTTTTTTAAAGAGAAGGTCTCTTTAAAAAGTAGGAAATTTTATAAAAATATCAAACACTAATTTTTTAAAGTTTTATTTATTAATTTCATTTTTTATGAAATTTTAAATGCAAATATGAACACAATTGTGCGTCCATTGCTTCCGGCCATTTTTCTCATTCTTACACACATCATCTATGCAAAGTCATTCAGGCGTTTGGGTCAGAGGGAAAAAGATAGCTAGAGGTAACGTAACCCCTCATAAACAAGAATGAAAAGGAGTGTGAATAGTCAGAAGTACTGGTGAAAAACCCTAACGGTAAACATTTAAAAAAATAAGATCAGCAGCGTCAATTGCGTCGGAACAAACAGCATCAGCAGCCGCATGAGCAACAACAACAAAGAAGAAACAATGAAAGGAAAATACAAAATTTGCTGCAAAAAAAGGAAGCAAACTTTTAAAAAATCGTTAATAATAAGCAACTCCTTATGCAAATTCGGACGTGCGGATTTGGAAGAAACGAAAGGAAATGTTAAAACGGAAGTGCGAGAATAAAGGAATAATAAAAACAAAGCATCGTTTCTGGTGTCGATGTTGCAGCTTTTTTTATGTACGAACATTGTAAAGGGGTGGATGGATTTTTCTTTTATTTTCTAGAAAAGAAGGAATTCTATAAAATTCAAGGAAAAATTATCTTTATCAACTTTTTCGCCGTTTTTATAATCTCGCTGCGAAAGGATGAAGGCTTCCGATCACTATGAATAACAAATTAAAATAATTATGCAAGATATTAATAGATTTATTACATATCCTTCTTTTTCTGGTTAAATTTTTGGAATTATGGACTCCCCCATGTGGGCCGATTAGACCACCCCGAATGGGTGCAGCAAGCTCAAATACTTTTTTTAACCACCTATTGAAATTTTATAAACTTTAATTAAATCCATTTAATCGCCCTATTCGTAACACCTGCCATCGCCGTTAAGGCGTTAATTTTTTCTAGTCTTCGTTTTTTTTAATCGTCTTAAATCTAATTATACGGGCGTGATTTATGTGCGAGAAATGCAACAGCAGCGAAATATGCGGGAAAGAATAAGTCAAAAAAGAGCAAGGCTGAAGTCTATTAAATTAAGATGAACAGAGAGAGAGAAAGAGACAGAGAGTAAAATATATAGCTTTTTTCTTAGGAACATCAAAAATTGCATTTCTGAAATCTGCAACGCAGCAAAAGTACTCGCAAAATGCAAATGCTTCTCAAAAATCAAGACCACCATTAATTTACCTTTAACTGGCATAAAATTTTAGTTGCAATTAGTTAACTTCAGCATTGATTTAAAATTGGTTCACCAAAAATTTAATTTACAAGTAAATGTCTTCACAATTATCATACCTCAATTTCGTATGCCATTAGTTCACCTCAAGTTTAGTTTACAATTACCTCACCACATATTTATTTTATAACCACCACATATTTATTTTATAATCACCGCATATTTATTTTATAATTAAATCTGATGTAATTTACATTTAAACTACATTTAAAATCTCAAAATTATTCATGAGCAACTCACCACAAATTTAATTCATTAGTATCTAACCTCAAATTTTGTCATACGTCAAAGAACCCACAATTTGATGCATACCTCTAACCGACACAAATTAAATAATGTATTCAAATAATGAATAATTGTATTCAAATAAATTGTAGATGAAATTTTTAACGAAAATTCCCCACAAACCTCTGGAGCTTTCAGGATGGATAAGTGGATATATTACAGAATAAAGAGGCACTTATTTAACAGAGAAAAAATATTGAGCGCACCGTAGCGTCTTTTTAAAAAAACCAACCAAGGGGCTAAGTTACCCATTGTAGTAAAGAATGGTTAAAGGGGACCCGGAAAAGGGTCTATATATGGGAAAGGTGAATACAAAAAGCTTCCGTTCAAATCAGTAATGCTTAAGAGGCTTAAACTGGTGAAAGGGGAGAGAAAGAGGTGGGGAGCGAGAAAGAGAGAACGAGAGAGGGAGAGCGGCATAATCGGATGGAGGCAAAACGGACGTGTTGAAGGATTAAGAACAACAACTGAAGCAACAGTTACAACCACAAATGCTCCCTTGTTTTTGCCTTTGATAAAATGAGAATGTTAGTAATTTTGTGCTAGTGCAGGTGCCGGTGCGGGTTCTATTGCCGGATGCAATGCTGATGCCACATTGCATTCTATTTTGAATTCAGTTGCAGATGTGCCACCGAGTAAAAAAAACTGTTGCAGGTTTTTGCAATTTTATACTTCCGCCGAATAATAAAAAGCAAGGCAAACAAGAACAACACAACTAAACTGTACAACTACAACAACAACAACACCAATCTCTGAAAGTAGTTGCAAATTTCCAAATTCTTAGCAATCATCATTTTGTCTGAGTTAATCCGGCTTAAACCACTTCCGCCGACTTTCCGTTTACCTTCAGTCCATTTCAGTTCACTTTAGTCCAGTCATGCCCCAGTCATGGAGTCCATTATAGTCAACCTACTTCACTCCGGTTTTAAACAAATTCTGTGCAGTTTTCTTTGTGCAGATAACTTTCGCAAATCCCTTTTAATGCACAATACTATTCTCAATACTATGTGTCCTTTCGTCAGATATCGTTATTTTATGATCTCATAAATTGGTTATAATGCTCATTCTCCCATTTCCTCCCTCCCCTTTCATCCCCCATTCCCTTGAGTGGGTGTTTGATTCGACATAAGAGAGGAAAAATTTATGACCCGAGTATACAGAATTCGATTTGTATTTGGATAGAAAATGTGTCTAGGAGGATTACAAGTGAAGTCGTAAATTGTGATAAATACATCGTAGTTGTTTTTGGAATCTTAGAATACCATAATTACGAATTACAAAGAATGCATTTGAAAATATTTTCGGACAAATAATTTTCTCGGAATTTTGTACGGGATTATCTTAGCATATTCTTACTGTCCAATTTTAATATTTAGACGTCGTTACTCCTTTAACTTCAAGCTTCATTATAATACAACATTAAGTAATTCTCCATTTTAATTTTGTCGCGCAACCGTTTTTTCGATATTAATTGTGTCGCAGCTGTCGTTCCATTATGATCGTGAAAGAAACTGCAGTAACGCATTCGGCAATAATTCTCCAGATCGCGTCTTATTCGCATCCGTTGAAAACCATTAGTAGCACAACTCTTCATATTGTTGACGATATTACGCATACATATACGACACATATCCTGGTTGAGCTTGAAACAGTGCCAATAATCACCACGCGGCATTTGGCCGCACTTGTAACATTTTGCGGAATTGTATGGAGCACAGACTACGGCCACTTCTGGCCATATAATGCGCCGACTACCAAAGGCAGAGGATATTTTTATTCTTTCACGATGACGCGGTAAATGGTAGGGATACGTGGGCGGGCTTGAAAAAGGAATTCTTATTAAAAACTCGTTCAAGTGCATTCTGCGAGACTTCTTTCCATTTATCCGTCAACGTCGTCAATTCCATCGACTTGACTTGACATGACCTACCTCGACCTTGATGTGTCATCACTTACCCTGGTGTTAAAAACGGTGGCATTCCATCTCTTTTAGCGCCAATACCGAACGGTTTGGCTTGGTTCTTAAATGGTTTCCTCACATCTACATCGTAAGCACCGATTGGTGGGAATTTTGATACATTAGTTAGCGGTAACCGAGGTATTTTGCTAACCAACTGAGAAAATCCTAATTTGGAAGGAAACTAAAGAAAGGCGTAAAATGATCTTGCGGTTAGTTAATGTACCCGAATTTTCAAATACTTTTAATCGCTTACATTCTTTTCTAACGTTTTTGCAACATCATAATCGGCGGGCCCAGGAAATTCACGCACTTCGGGAGCATTCCGACGCATAAAAGAACTAAGCGCTGACCCTTTTACGGGTAGGGTAACACGCTCGACACAGGATCCAAAACAAACTTTCGGGATTTCAGGCGGGTTTACAACATAAAAGAAGCCTTTCGAAATTGCACACACATGAAGCAACAAATAAAAGAAATATCATAAATGACAATAAATATTTTTCCGTAAATCTTACCCTCCATTTTAAATAATTTTAGCAATTTATTGAATATAAAAATCTTTTAATTATAAATTCACTATTACTTCATTTTCTTATAAATACGCGAATATTCTTTACGAGCTGAAATCTAAATGAAATTATTTAAAATGAAAGCGTATCGATGCCCTAAAATTGAATGCTATCCGTTTTTACTTCCGAGCAAAAGAAATTTTCATATTTTGAAAAAATACTCATATTTTTCGATAGAAAAATCAAATTCTATCAAAATTGAATTTCATAAAAGTACTAAAATCAAGCCAGGAAACTCACTCAAATTTTTGAAACGAAAACTACGGGGTGCCCCCCAATTCGCACATGACTCTTCTTCTTCTATTTGTCTTTGCTTTACTTAATAACTTTTTCTGGTGTGCCTTCCGTATTTATATTATTGCACGTCGCTAATTCTTTCAGATGGAGATAATTTCTCCCTACCTTCTAATATTTAATATCATTATAAACTTTTTAAAATCTTCATCATTGTTGTTAATTTTTTTTGCTCCTGCAACTTTAAAAAATTTAGTCCATAAGAAGCTAATCGAAAAATATAAATAAATTAATATTTAAAAACTATTTTTTTTCGGTTTTTGCTTTTTATTCATAAAATTATTTTTTATTCATACAATTTTCGAACATTTCTATTAGACTTTTAAAACTTCATAATTTTTCCATTTCAACCCATGATCAAGTTGAACCTCATCCCTTGAAGGCTGAAATAAATTCTTTAAAAATCAATTCTTTAAAAACCCCTAAAAAGATTCCTTTAATTACACCCAAAATTAATGAACCCGCGGTAATATAAGATCTTCGATAATGTTGAATTTGCTGCACAATTAAACAGAACAGCCACTGTGATATAATTTGGTATTAAAATGATACATCACAGCGACTATTCCAGTCGGTTGTAAACAGCTCGGTTGAAAATATTTTGAGATATTTTTAACACATTTTTCGTCTTGTTTCTCTGGAAAAGTTTTGGACTACTTGGGAATTGTTTTTTCATTTGGCTGTTTAGAAGAAAGCAATAACAAACAAACAGAACAGCCACTGTGATATATCTAAGCAATACAAATATGTCACAGCGACTGTTCGCGTCGTTTGAAAAGCCTTAAAATTAAAAAGTAAACAATTAAAATGTTTTTATTTTATTTTTATTTTAAAAAATCGAACGCCGGTTAAGATGAATATAACCTGCTTATTATAAAGGAAAATCACTGTGATATATATATATGATATAAACATTTAACTAATATCACAACGATCGTTCCTTTAAACAAGCAGATTCTTGATTGATAGAAATATTTAAAATAAACTGATACAATGCGATTTCAAAAATATATCTGAAAGTCTCTTAAAACCTCATTATCATCCTCGATGATACATTTTAAGGGATATTTGTTGTGATATGATATTTAATAAAAACATACCACAACGAACGTTCCTTTAAATGAATGACCGATCGATGAAGAAATATCGATTGATTAATAATGAAAAAATACATATAGAGGTTGATATTGAAGCAACGACCTTCGATGGTTGTCTAGCTTTATGAATCCTGAAGATCATCAAAGCCAGGCTACCAAAGAAGATAATTGCAGCACTTTTTTATAAATACGAAATTTTAAAGAATATCGCCACCATTGTCACCGCTTTCAATTAATCACTTGCAATTTATCACTTTGTCCAGATTGTTGCCTTTTCTAAAATTATAGCACGAGTGTTCGGTCTAGTCACTCCATTTAAAAATGTTGTAGAAAAGGGACTAAACCGACAATCGCTATTTAATTTTAAAAAACTGGATATTCCGTTCGGAAAATTTCGAAATCATCAGAACAAGAAATCATCATCAGGAATCATCACAAAGACGTCATTGTCATTGTAGTGATATTTTCAAGTGTTATCATTAATCGATTAGATGCTTACCTACCAGATCGAGAGACCCAATTTACCCAGTGATGATAATGGTAATCATTGATGGAAAATCAAGACTGAAGAAATTGGATCGCACCATAAGGTAGATTAAAAATTCGAGAGAGCAATTAAGAATCATCTATAACCCAATTCACAAATGGCACCCACAAATGGATAAAGAGCGGTTAAATTTATGTTGAAATATTTATCAGATTATGAGTCACACTTTGCCCAGTGATGAAATCGAACGATAAATTATAGCAAGACCGAACAAAATGCACCACAAAATCCTGAAGAATGAAATAATAATTTAACACGATTTTTCACAAATTTTCACGAATCACAGACTCTGTCACCGTTATCACCGTCTACTAACAAATTTACCAACAGACTATCGAGTTTCATTAAATTCATTTAGCTTTTATAGTTGAGTAATCTGGGTCTACGACTGTCTGATGATGGCCCTTCGTTTACCTGGCCGCTAATGACTGACGAACGTTGGTACGCGGTTTCAAATAGTTCCAAGAAATCTGTCTAAATAACTCCTGATTTAATCCCTACGACTACAAAATGTTTAGTTCGAGGTACCAGAAAATGAGGCAGAGTAGGCCGCATTTTTTTTTTTTTTTTTGAATTTTTCTTGATGGAAAAATCAAAGGAAATGTTTTATAGCTTTTGCACGGAATGCAAATTTAGTCCTTCGTAAATTAAGATCTATAGCGGAAATTTTGAAAAGTTGGTGAAATCTATAAAACGTCGCATTGTATCCCTCTCTCTTTCCCTCTGTATTTCCTGGTAGAGGATCGAACAAGTAGGTCACTACGTCAGTAATGGAACAAAGATTTCAGATCTTTCCCCAATCGCCAACCGATCGGCCTTTTAAAGGCATTCCACACAAGAATATTGGATGGTGTTAAACCACATTGTTCAATCCATGAGTCGATTCGAAACTAAAAACCATCATTTAAGTCCATGTATTTGGTGTTGGCTAGGAAGGGCAAGGGGGCTGATTGCAAATATAGCAATGATGGTACTATTGTTACTCAAATATTTGAAGAAGAAACGACCTTAAGAAAATTTATAAAATTATTCGAATTTTTCTCAACAAAATAATTTTCACAAAATATTCCATCATGTCTTCGTCTTTCTAAAAACAACAACAAAAACAACTGAAGCTACCTGAGCAGAGGATTGATCATGATTTATCGGCCAAGGACGACGAAAATAAATCAAAATTATCAATTTCGACAATCCGTGTTTCAGTCGTAAAATCCAAGGAAAGGATCATAAAGCGCAAAAACGAGACGGCTTAGCGCGTCGAAAGAGGAAGCGAAGAAAAACAACAAGACCATACGTTGGGCTTTTCCCAAAAATTTAAGTAATTTAATTTTTGTTGGTTTAGAAGAATTTTACCAATTTCAAAAAATACTCAGAGCAATTCCTGAGAAAAATCTTCTAAGTTTGTTTAGATTTTCGTTATATTTTTAAAGATTGTCGCTAGTATTGGTGGATTGACGGGCATTGCTTGTTTTCTTCCGATATCCTGGTGTGAAATTCCAAGTATTCTATTGTTAATCGCATCCTTCCTTCACGAATTTCCAAGTATATTTCTTTCGCTAATTCGGTTTTCTCTTTTGCCAAATTAATTTTTGGTACCTTTGCTGTTGTTGTTGTTGAAATTTTATGATAGCGGACGTTTGCAAATCTCTTTCGACACACCAGTTATTTCAAGAAACTTCTGGTTCTTCTGGCTTCTAGTTCGTTTAAATCTAATTTTATTTTAAGTTTTAACTAGAAGATTTTTGAATAGCCAAAAATTTCTCAGAGCAATATATGTTAGAAGCAACAACAATAAATTTATAAACTCGAATCTGAAATAAAAGCGTTTACATTCGCAAAGAAAACCATCCGACGGTCCACCCGTCATTTATATTCATTACATTCGCAGCAATGTATAACAGAATTTTGGAATCGAATCAGCATTCCAATTTGTCCGTATAGTAGCAAAACTTGTGAACTGGACGAAGGCACACGTGCAGATGATGCTTGAGTAAAGAGAATCGGTCACCCCCTGTCTTTTCCATTCTAAACGACCTATTCCATTAAATGGATACATATGCACCGACTTTAAATATGACTTCATGTATAAGGTTTAACAGTTTCTCACTCTGCCCAATGGATAACTAAAGAGCACAACTAAACTTCATTTAAGATTATACAAACTCATCTCTCCGTACTTTGCATTACGGGCTAAACAAATTGCGGTCTAAAGAAATTTAGGGTAAGGTGAATTTACTCTAAATACACTATTTTAAAACAAATTCAACACTAAATTTCAATATTCCTTCCACAATTGTTTTTAAAACAGCTACCACATCAGAATATATTTGATGGCATTCTTTTTTGATCGATAGACATCCTATCGTATCGACCCGACCCACTTATTTGACAACTTTTTTGATCACTTTTATAAAGGTATCTATCCCTTTGAAGGTATTCAAATTAAATTTAAGACTGAAGATGACGCATCGCCGAAACCGGTTTGTCACCAAAACAAACTTGTCAAGGAATGATTGTCAAGGAACGCCAAGGAATTTATTCAAATATCTTTTAATATCTGTCTCTATTTACATGCGAACTTTTTAGATTAATCCCCCCTCTCTCTGGAATTAATTAACATTTTGAAGATCTGTTTAAACCCATTTAGAATTCTTCTCTGTCCCCTCCCACCCAACAATTACTCTAAAAATGCCTTGAAATAATATCAAACATTGTCACACCCGCCCCAATAATCTCACAAATAAAATATATGATTTATTTAGGTTTTTTTTGAATTTATTTTTTATTCTTTTAATATTTTTTTATTTTATTTTTATGACTTTTATGATAAGATATATTTTGTAAAATTAAATTTTTTTACCTTTTCAGTTTTCTTTTCTTGCTGCTCAATCAATGAAGTTGGGAACAATTTTTTTTTAATTTAAATCGTAATAATTTGCAGCTTCAAAACGAGACCAAACCCGTGACGATGTTAACAATTTGATGGTGATGAGGAGGCAAATGTTGGTGAAGTATTTTAATAGATGAGACAGAGGGGGCGGGCATAGTTTATGACTCTCTGGGGACAGCGGCTCCGCTTTGATCCGATCGATTAAGTAAACACAAAATTCGTTTGTGTACACTTACATCTCTCTCATTGTCATGCCAGTATTTTGATGTCTTTTTACCCTGTCTCTAATGTTTTGTCTCTCGCTCTCGGAATAGCGTTTGCTGTTTATATTTCAATAAAGTATTAACTTGGCTGAAAAAGAGTTAATAACAATTATTATAATTGTTCTAATTTTTGTTGTAATTTTTAATTGTATTTTAATATACTTTATTTTGTTTCTTTTTATCTTTATTTTTTACTTTTTAATTTTTTAATTTTTTTTTTTAATTTTAATTTTTTTTATATATTTTTTTCTTGTTGCTAAAAATCTCCATTCCCAAGAATTGATGGCAATCGCTTTTGGTAACCATGTGCACATTCGTGCACGCCCACATATTGAGCGATTTTTAAGTGTCTTTTTTGTTTTGAAAGTATATTGTTGTTTTTGGTTTTATTGTAGAGTTTTGGTTAGTGTTATTTTTTCTGCTCTTGCTTTATTTCTGTTCTGCATATTTTTCCTCAAGTTTTATTAGTTTCGAAGAACTTTTTTTTTAATAATTTGTGGCTGATGAATTGCGACTGAAATAAAATAATATTATTGATGTGCATATTTTGAAAATAAATAAAAATTAGAAATATTTGTCAGATGTGTTTACTTTATAGAAAATCGAGCACATATACACACGTATAAAATACACATACACACGTTGAAAGCCTTCCGCATAATCCTGAAAAATTCCTTTAATATTTCGTTCGCTGTTTTTTATTTATTTGTTTTTATTTTTATTTTTATTAATTTTTTGTTTTTGTTTTTATTTTCTAGAGCAGCTGTTGAATATTTACACTGATGGAACGTTAAGAGTACGAACATGAATAGAAGGGAAAGAAGAGAAAAAGAAAAAAAAATACTTATGAAATATTTTATATAGTTATTAAATTTGGAATTACAAGTAATAATATTTAAAACTATTCATTTATAATGAATTTATAACGTCCTCCTTGCTTTCCCCTCGTTCCTTCCGAAAGCCATTCGAAAATTCAATACAGTAAGGAAATATTCATAATAAACGTTTTCTCTTGAAACCAACTTCGCACTAAATAAAAAAGTTCTTAATATAAATTTGTAAGAAATTCTTTTTAAAGCTGGCAACTTTTTCAAAAGAAATTCTCATTTGCTTTTCGGTCTATAAAACGATTTCTCCGTGCAATGAAAAAGTGAAGGTTTTTGTGAAATCAGAAAATATTTTTAGAAATAATCAATTAATTAAAGGAAATCCTTGATGCCATTGAAACGATATATCTAAATTTTCCCCCAGTTAGGATTTCGGGATGCTACCATTTTCTCGCTCTCAAATCGGTTTGAAGAGAATCACCGAAACTCGAGTCGAAAATTGTTGTTGTTGTAACTAATAGACTACTAATAGACAAGTCAAGGACTAAGAAAACGTTTTCTTCCGGTCGTATTCAGTAATGCCTTTAAACAAGACAAGATCTCTGCAACAATCGCCTATCTCTCTCCCAGGACCCACGGGCCGCCCTTTAAAAACTATACCCAGTGAATTGGTCTGTAGGATCGGTAAACTAATGATGGTTTAATTTAGAATTTTAAATATTATCAAGACTCTCTAATTATTGTAAAGCTAAGCACAAAAACTACTCGAGTGCGTCATAACACACACACGCATACACGCAATAACCAAACCACTGGAAGGTCTGAAATAAAGCCCCACAATAATTCAATTTTGTAATAAAGAAAATAAAATTTGTATTTTTTTTTTTGCTTTCTCTTTTCGCTTTTTTGTTTTGGTTTTTTGTTTTTTCTTTTAGCTTTTATTTGGATTAAAATTATTTTAATAAAAGTATATTTTTAGCTAAAAAATATTGTTCTTTTTATTTTTTGTATATTTTTTTTGTTTTCAATTTTTTTTTATTTTTTCTTATTTTTTCTTTTTTCATTTCGAGTCAAAATATATTAATCCTAAAAAATTATTAAATAGAATAATTTTCTAAATGATGTCTATGAGAAAAATAAAGACAAAGATTTTATGAATTTGATAAAATTTTTCTGATTCTGAGTTCGTTTTTTTTCTACAACAAAAATAAAATCAAATGAAGGAGAGAAGAAAATGAGAGTGGAGTGAAAAACTTACAAGTAACGGTGGCGCTCATAATCTCTCCATCACTGTTACTCTGATTAATATTGTTGTTGGTATTATTATTGCTGCTACAGTTATGATTGTTGTTGTTGTTGTTTGTATTATCCCTTCTGGACATCGTCACCGTCGTCAGTGTCTTCATCATTGTAGTTGGCGATGTCATCATCATGCCAGCAGCGGAATAGTTGGTGGTAACAGCGAAATTATTGTTGGCGATGGTGTTGTTGGCTGTGTTTTTATTATAAAAATTTATTGTATTGTTTGTATGCAAAAATTTATAATTCTTGCTAGAATAAATCGAGGGTACTGACACGGCGGTCTGTCTAAAAGCTGAACGTGGACAGAAGATACTATTTAAATTCGATGCGGCGGCAGCAGCTGCAGCGGCGTTATTATTTTTGCGGAATTTTTGCTGAGGATGAGACTTTGAGGATGATTGGATGATAGATGATTGTGATGGTAATGGCAATAATGGTAATTTAGGTCACGAACAGGAAACTTCTGTTCCACTCGAGCTACTGTTAGTCGCTTTGGCGGCATTCAATGCAGTTGATGTGGTTGTCGTACAGCTTGGATTGGTAGCGCTAACCGTTCCAATGGTATTACCGCTATTTTGCGTCGAACTGTCGCCATCTGTAGAATCATCAGGTGTAGCATATATTCCGCATGGGGTCTCTTTTTGTGGATTTGCCAGAGCCTCGACACCGGCATCATTAGAATTGCATTCATTTTGCTAAATCAAAGAAAATTTGAAATTTATGATTTAGCAATTCCAAATGAAAATCGAATTTATATATTACCGATTCACTATTACGACTTCGTTTCGTCATACGTCCATTTCCGCTGTCGTTTCCGTTTCCTTCTCCTCCTCCACCACCACAATAACTTATGTCTCCATCTTTCGAATTTTGCGAAAACGCATATTCAGTGGAACGTCGCTTTTTATTTTCCATTAATGAATTATTAAAACTATTATGAATTTCCATTGATTTGCGTTCCCGCTTTAAAAATTCTCCATCTAGATATTGACCTAGTTGCTTTCGCTTTACATGACGCGCTTCAATAGTCATGCCTTCTTTCAACATCTTTATATTCACCTGTAATGAAAATTTTACAAAATTCCTATCATTCCGTTAATATCTTTCTCTCCCCTTTTATATCCTATACCGTATCATATATTTTAAAACATGGCATACAGGATTCTCTCGATTATTTCTATACCATTTATTTAATCAATAAACAACCGTTCAAATTTTAATATTACTCTTATTTTCTTTTCTGTTTTACTAGGTAAATCATTTCTTCTTTTAACTTCACCCCATTACCCAAAACTCACCCCATGCATAATCACATGCTCTGTAAAATTCTGTATACTTTCAGTTAAATCAACATTCAAATTCTCTGAACGTTCAAATTCCAAACCAATAAACCAGAGAGCACAAAATGGTGCTGTTGTAACATCTGATGATGTTTGTGTTGATTTATCGTCATCATTATCACCATTAATTGGCTGCTGTTGTGAATTTTGTGCGTTACCAGTTTTCTTTAAATCGAAACATTGTGGATTGACGTGGGCCAAAGATATGTGTTGATTTCTTTCCAAATTCCCAATAAGTAATCGTATTTTTGATTCAACAAGACCGCACCACTCCAAATGGTCAACCGAATTCTGCGAACTCACAAGAAGTACTATAAAGTGACGATATCTGAAATCGGATAAGATTTGGTTTTAAATACTCTGAATTAATATCGTATATCTTTTACATGCCTGTAGAAAAAACTAGGCGCCTGAAAGAGACGATCCCATGAAGCACGACCCAACATAATTTCATCTGTTGTTGCCATGCCTCGATTGAATTCATTTAAAATAACTTTCTTCGTCGATTCTGATACGTTGAATGTTGAGTTCTGTTGCGGATATGCCGGCGTTATGATGGGCATTAAATGATAACGATCCGATGCATTCACGCGTGGATCCCAAACAGGAAATCTTAAGTTAACATTATCGGGATGCTTGAGCAATACTGGATTTGGCCATTTCCAACGTGAAAAAACTAAAAAGAATTTATGAACAAGTGTTGCGGCCGCTGCATTTGGATATAATTGACAAGTGCGTGCCACCAGCATGGCCCATGTAACACCACCAAAATATCCCAATGAATTTGAATAAATGCCATGTTCTGGTATTGAAGAAAACATAAGAAAGTATTCAAGTTAAAAAATTTCTATTACAATTTACATCAACTTACTTTTAGCCCACAATTTTATGGAACGCAAAGCCAAACGAAAATTTTCAATATTTGGTACTAGTGCTAAAATTTCATCTGTTACTCGACAACCATTCAAACTCCGTACCGAACGTGGATCTAAATTCTTTAATAAATTATCGTCACGTAAATCAAAATCATCTGGTATCTCTTTAAGTGAGAGACGAGCAAAAAGTAAATCAATTTCGATACCATCAAAATTCATTTTAATCACCGGCACAAAGGCCTCCTCTACTGAACGGCATTCGGTGACCTCAGGTTGTTGCTTTAGCAACTCGAAAAACGATGTAAAATAATCAGAGCGTTCAATATTCCGTGGCGCCACACAAAGCGCATCAATATCGGCACCCTTATGATGAACGCCCAAACGATACGAACCGAAAGTGTATATTTTTCCACCTAATTTGTCAGCAGCCGCTTCCGGCATATTTTTACCAATCGATACATCTCTAACCCATTGCTTAACCAACGTATTTAATTTTGCTAATATTTCCATACGATGATTAAGCTCCTCGGGCGTCTCAAATACCTGATACGGTTCAAGAACTTTGCGTAATTCATCGGTTTTGATTAAATCTTCTGGACGCGGCTCTGCCAAACTTATAGCCGATGTCATGCCTAATTGTTTAGCGGGTGTTTGTTGCTGTGGTGATGAATTTGGTGATCTTGAATTGGATGAATTCTTTAAGAATCCAATGCCTGTAGCAACACCACTCCCACCGATACCTCCGCCAATACCGTAACTGTGTGAGGCTTTAGCTAAGTTTGAGGAGAACAAACCATTCTGTTGACCAGCTGTCTGGTGCTTCATTTCAGTGTTCCACATTATGCTGAAGAGAGAAAAAAGCAAAAAGATATTAAATCTCAGAAGCTAAAAAAAAGATATATTGGTAAGAGAAAGTAAGAAATTTTTCAGAGAACTTCGAATTATGCGATTATATATCACAGAAAAAAATTGTTACTTACATATTTTTGTTATGTATCAAAAAACACTTCGAAAAATCTGCAGTCTGTAAAGCAATTTCTGTTATGTTTTCGTTAAGGCTTAATTAAAATTCTATGAATTTATCGTATTTATGCGATAGATACTCCTTCCGCAGCATTCAATGTCATTAAGAATTTCTTATACAATATTACTATTGTTTACTCAGGATCCAGTACGATCGTATATTCCAATTCGAATATTGATATATACATATATATATGAACATATATATGTATAAGCAGAGTTATTTACATATCCTTTACTTATATTTTTAATGTATGTTTATATACATAAAACAACGATTATCTGAAAAATTAAAAAAACACTTTATGCAGTTTAATTAAATTGAAAAAACATTAAGCAATATACATATTTTATTAACATATATACATATTTTAGAAAACAAGTCGTGAATTGAAATTGATCGATTTTACAAGAAAAATTTGTTAGTTTATTATAACGAGTCCAATACCAGTGTTGGTCAATTACAGTCTCAAGCAAAGTCCTTTGCAATATATTTTTATTACCGATCAATCTATAACAGATAGCATTGTATGAATAACAATGTACGAATATTGTTTATGTGTTAGCAACCCTTTTACCTTTGTTCTAACATTATACTTCGTCCAGAAGGAAAAACGCTTAACAAGCAAAAATCACCCAAAACTTATTTCTGACCCACCCTGTGGAAGAGATGCTTTCTTCTCTTACGAACTGCCAACTCATCTGTCAGTTTATTGCACACAATATGTTTTTCTAATTTGTTTGGTTTTTCCAGACACCCTCAAAAGCATTTTTAATTTATCTCTTCGAAATTTAAGGTTCATGGTGTTAATCCTTAATTTACTTATAGACAGAACCTAGGCAAATATAGCATTGCTCCTATATGTTCGAATGTTTCAGTTAAAGTCTAAAGAATAATGAACTTTGGTTGTTGCATTTATCATATATTTACAAAACCCAAAAAAATGAAACCTTTTCCTAGGGCGGTCACACAAGTGCATGAAACTTATAAATTTATCTTTTCCCCACTAAAATAAACAACAAGAGCTCTAAGGTTTGTGATTGTGGGGTAGTTATGCCTCTTGCACATAATGTAAACCTGCCAAAGGGAATGAAACCAGTATATGTGATTACTCCAAATCATCAATAGTGAAAATCTACATATACTAGATATGAAATCACACCACAAATCAAAACAGTTAAAGACGCAATGAAGTCAGTTTATCTTCTGCACACACACGCACATACTCATGTATATAAATCTAAATATAAAACGTAATATACAAATTCCACACATTCATAACGTAGTTTTTTTATTTCTCTTTCAAACTATCTTAAATTTTGCGCTCTAAGGCTCAATAAATTGAATTGGATTAAATTTTACACATTAATCAAGTATAATGCATCTTATACTTGAAGTGTGTGGGTACAAATAAATAACTTTGAAGAGTAGGGTGTAATTTATCTTCCCAAACAATTACTACTTCTTGGCTTTTGCTGTTTTTTCGCATGAAATTATTCTCATCGATAGGACAATCATGGATTTCATAACGAAAAATTCTTTGTGAAAAAATCGCTAAATCTTCAAGATCTTTCTTATTTATACTGAAGCGTTCTAGCAGTTTTATAATTGCTTTCCTTATAAAAACTATTTTATATTAAAAAATAACTTACAAAAAATTGTTGAAATAGCGAAATCCTTTGCTCGTGACTCTTCAGGGACTTGTTTGCTTGTATCTGTCCTATATTTGTCCTAATTCATACCTAGATCTGCTGTTCATTATTGAAACTATTCAAGAATTGTCTCAAAATACAGTGAAGTTTTCCATTTTCTCAATTATTTTACAGCATTCCATATATATCCTGAAAACTGCTATATCCGTTCAATTTACTGCGATTTATATATAAGAACACTTGAACTATTTTTAATGTTAGTAAATTATAAAATTAAAATTATGGGAGCAATATTAAACAGGATTTACTACACACACAAGCAAATGGAAAAGAAATCTAAGGTTTCGTTATTTTCACTTGACATTTTTTCTGACTCCAGCAAGATGGCGTCAATAGTTTCGTTAAGTTGCAAGTGTCACTCTACAAAGGGTGAATTTCGAGTAGAAGAGACGTTACACAGGTGTTACCCTAAATTTTCACACCGGTGGTTTGTTATATGCCGTCATTGGGGGAATCTAAATATGCTTAAGCACTTATTGCAAACATGAAGGAGTGAAGTATTTCTAAGGACTTGCTAGTTCTATCCAATAAAATTATTAACATATTTTCTAGAGGTCGTCGAGTAGCAGAGAATTTAAGTAAGAACTAGAAACTGGAAAGTAGGTTTTTCTGATACTAAATAAGAAATTGTCAAATGCCCAACGAATTCGCTTAAAAACACCACACTTTTTTGGATGAAATTCATGGCGTGAGTTTATCGTAGCGCATGAAGCCCAAATATTCTCATGTATACGCTTTAATAAATCAAATCCATATGATAGTTTCAACACACATATAACAAAAAATATCTATCTGTCCGGACTAACTTTGTATTAAAATTATGATCAGAATGCACCGCCCTATACACACTATATACGAAAAACTCATTAAAATATTTTATTTTTTATTTTCTGAGGTTAAATTTTGAAACACTTTGAAACGCTTTTCATTCATTCCTCGCCAAACTAGATTTAGCGACAAACTTGTTTCAGTGATGTCCCATCTTCAGTGTCTTTTTTCGTTCTAGAGCAAACATTAGTATTGTAGACAAACCACTTTTGGCGATGTCTCATCTTCAGTTTCTATATTCGTTCTAGAAAATAATGTAAAGCAACACGCAAATGAAGTGATAAGCCAAAAAGTCGCGGTACGGAGATATATGAACTCGCCTGCTTCTTCTCTGCGAATATACCTTCCTAAATTAGAGCTTAAACTCCAAATTCGGAATTGTAAACAAATATTTGGCACTATTCTGGCTTTTCTGTTATTCTGTTATAAAATTCTGTTATGCATTCATAACAGATCGTGATCATAACAGATTTGTTAAAAGTGGTATTCAGTATCGTGAACTTTTATGAAAGTCTGTAAACGCATATTCAAACAGAAAATCTACTACGAATTCTATTCAATTGACGGATGTCAAAGAATTTAAAAATTTTTCATAAAAAACAGATACAAAAATCTGCCTTTTATTCTGTTACAGATCATAGCAGATTCTGTTAAAGATTTTGCCGCACAGAATACGAATTTTGGTTATTATAAAAGATAATTTGACAAATAGAAATTTTGTATGTAAAAACATAACAGAATAACAGATATTTTACATAAAAGATTTGCCAGAATAGGGCCAATTGCCTTATGTAAAATGCGACTTATATTTGTAAAAGTAATTATATGTAAACTCTCCTAGCAATTATATAATTTTCATTCCTAACTCCTTCCTGTCTGACAGATAAACAAGGGACGCTAGGAGTGTTCGCATTGTTTTTGGATTGGAGGAGATAAGTAACTGAATGGAATTTTCGGAATCTGTTTTGGATACATTACAAAGATTGCGTGAAAATGCGACAAAGACTGCTTGGTGGCTATTGCTCTCAGCTTCTTCCTTTCGAGTAGGAAAGAACTGAAAGGGAAAATGATTCCCTGGATGCGAGAAAAGTTTGCGGAGCGTCGAGCCAGATGGATTGCGGCACGGAATAAACGTACTTCTAATGATGCTGCCAAAGAGGAAGAAGGACTGCCAACAACAAGATCCCCCTCTAGAAATAATCGGTTAACAAGAACGTCACGTCAGGAAAGCAATGACAGTCCTGATTATTTTAGATCTCGTATATCATCTCATTCCACTACATCAATCGAATACACAGCGCTAAATAATACTACAGCAAACACTGGAACAGATAAACTCACTGATGCTGAAAGCCAAATAACGAATTTGTAAGTAGGAGACATTGTCTTTTAAATAAATATTTGTGGGGAAAATTCAAAATTCATTAAACATAATTTACTTTTTAAATTAATAAAAATGCAAAAATTACGAAATTTATTTGCTAAGTTTGTTAACTCAAATAATATCTGAATTTATTACTGAATTTCCTCAAAACATTTTCAGAAAAACTATACGGCGTCAGCAATCAAACAATAATCTCAGTTCATCACAGGAGACCGTACTCGGGCGTACAAAGGAGAAGATCAAAGTACGCATAATTTGTCCCAGTGCGCGTGTTTTAATCTTCCAAACGGACGTAAACAAACGCATAGCTGAACTGAAAAATGAAATAATATTAGAATTGTCCGATGATACCGCATCTATGCCACTTTTTGCTACCGACATCCGCCTACTAAGCCCGCGTTATCGCATTGTCAAAGCAGATTTTCAAAGTGTTGAACTAATTGAAAGCTGGTCACTTGCGCAATACCATGTCGAAGAAAACGATACGTTAGCCCTGATATTGCGACGGAATAACCTACAACAAGCCCATTTACAATCTCGCGATACAGCGGCACCACGTGAGCAAGATATAGAGAAGGCCACACGGCATATAACAGCTGAAAGCGAAAATGTACCAATGGTTGATATTAATGAAATCTTTCAACAATCAAACGTGAGTGCAATCATCCACTGAAATTTTATCAATTTTATATAACAATTTACAATTTTATTTAGTTACAATTTGATGTAAGAAAAGTCTTGATCTCACTCGCTCAGGCTTCGGCAGCTGTTATTGGTTCTGGTCCTTATGCAAATCGTTTGATTGCAATGTTAAAACAAAAGTTAATTAATAAGCGCAATTATCGAAATGATACGTTGCAGTGTCTCATCGATATGGGTTTCGGGAAAGAGAAAGCGGAATACGCTCTAAAACTACACAAGTACGTATATCTTTTCAGTTTTTAGATTACCCACGAATATAAGAATGATTACGATTTTCAGTAGTGTTTATTCATCGGCATTGGAATGGCTTATCCAACGTCAGAGTGATGCAATCCCTCTAGAAACGGATGCTGGAGCATTGGCTATGCAAAAGAGTCAGTCCATAATGTCACCATCTGGAATTCTCACGAATGATGTAAATCTATTTTTACCTAAAATTTTCTTTTAGGAATAAATTGACTAGTTGTTAACTCTTTATTAATTATAATTATTATAGAGCGTCGTTGAGAATACTCAGGCCTTAAGGGAAATTGTTCGGATCTATAGCCATCGCTATATACCGCCAACACCGGAAACTGTTACCGCTTTAACAGAAATGGGTTTTATGGAGAAAGATGTTTTAAATGCCCTGAAAAAGACGTGCAATAATAAAGCTGCTGCTTGTGAATGGCTATGCGGAAACAGGAGTGGAAGTCTAGTGGAATTACGGGACGGCCTTGCACCAGATTCACCAATATTAAAAACTATACTAGAATTACCGCAAGTGCAAATTAATTTATCGAATCCTAAAATCCTTTTAGGTAAGCCTTAGTATTAGACTGTTTAAATGGTGCCAGCGATGCTACTACCACTGCGATATTATCCTCATATATAATATAATACGGATATAGATTGTTTTGTGTATAACTTAAGAAAAGTTCTTACGACCGATTGTCAGGAAAAGAGACACGAATATTATTTTGTGGAGAAGCCAACTCTTTCTATGAAGAAATTTACATAAAAAAATTACTAAGAAAACGTCTATGAATTACACAAAATCATAAAAAATATAATAAGATTCAAAATTCAGTAGTCAGTGTAGTCAGAAAAGTCGAAGACATGAAAGATATTTCGTTTATTTTTTCTCAACAATATTGATTGTAGGCTTTTACTGCATCTTACATTGGATATTTTTTATATAAATTTATACTAGATTACTTATATATTCCTTTACAGCTTTTCTATCCATCTTGGAAAATGAACAATCTATACGAGTTTGGGGTGGAGACAGTGATACCACATCCGTCATAACGCAAATCTTACAAAAATATCACGAAGAGAAACATGTGATGGGTATAAATCAATTCTATGGAAATCGATAGTATATAGAAAGTGATGAGAAATAAACGTATCTTTAAGAACCTTATCAACACGTATTTCAACTTTAAATTTAATAGTAATGAAGTGTACAGGATAGATAACGATCGGGTGTAAATTCATTTGATAAGACAGTTTAAAATTAAATAAGTTTAATATACTTCTCAACCAGGCACTTCTCAAAAACGTTTGAATCTCTAGATGTAAGAATTACTCAAGGTAGTACAAATTTTTATTAAGTAATAAATAAATTTTGACAATGGTGTTAAGACTGTAAAAGAACAATTTTGCATAGAATTAAAGTATATAATTATATTTGCTTTGTACAATAACCACTAATAATGTAATAACGTAAAAGCATTTTTTCTTTAAAAAAAGGTAGCACAAGCAAAGTTTTATTTATATTTTTGCTATGATGATTGACTTAACTCAGGCACGACTAATAGACCATTTTGAATCACTTTAATTAAATCGATAGTAATCTCCAGTAGGCCATTATGTAATTTTAGAATATCAATTTATAAGTGATTTTGTAACTCATTATAGCGGCTCGCTGGTTGTATATAAATATGTTGTAATAATATATTAATATAAATAGGAAATTGTGTAAAAATTTAAAAAGTGCAATTGTAAAATAAAACTTTTGTATGAATGAATAGCAGTTATGTATATGTAGCTATCCTTAGTCTATAGAGTAGTCTTTTATCTCCTTAACCGATGGTATAGAAATAACAATATAATTTTCTGTGATGCCAGCTTAATTTCTTTTTAACAAAAATTCATTTTCCTTCAAAAGTGCTAACCGAAAACCGTACGCAGTTTTGATTACTAATAACTGCAAAAGAGGTACAAAAAACGCTTGCTTTTGGGCAGATGATTATTAATTGTGTTTCGTCCCTAGTAGTCTCTAAGAATTAAAAGAACGCGAAAGAATTAAAATCAATTTGTTTTTGTAATAAAATTTTGATCATTTTTATTTGTATCATAAAAAAGAAAATCTTTTTAATTCTCCACTAAAATACAGTCAATCTACCAAAAATTAATCAATGAACGCGTTTGTTTTAACTGGATTTTTTTTTCATAAAACGTTGTGTCTCATTTACAACAAGGTGCTTATTTCAGGTTTTGTAAATATATTGGCCCAACGAGAAGAACAACATACTCACACATAGGTAAAAATACTAACACACGTATTACTAAAAATAATTCTTATCATCTGTATTTATATTTCGTACTATTTTTGATAATATTATTTTTTATTATTTTTTTAATCATGAGTCAAATGTCTGAAGAATTAACTCTGAAATGAATTATTACTGCGAGCATTTACAATGTAAAATATAAAAACAAATAAAATTAATAAATAAAAATATGCTCGTTATCAATTGTAAATTAACTGCGCACAAAAATAAACAACGAAAATTAGTAGAATTTACAATATGATAAATTGATTTCGTATGACACTAAGTTATGGGAAAACTTCTGTTAATACATTAGTAAATAAGTAGATATATTATATAATAGAGTAGTGGCACATATGTATATGGATAAGTTACGTATAAATTCTAAATGAGTGTAATGCTTTGACAATTCTTAAAAAGATATCCTAAAAGAAAATAATTACTTGCTATCTCACGCTAAAATTAGTTTTAAAAATAATTAAAGTTTGTTTTTAAAAGAAGTTAAGTATTATTTTTCAAAGTAATTAAAAATGTGATTTGTAAATTTTCATTTAAATGTGAGAGAAAAAACAAAACAATTCTATCGATATGACTTTATAATTCATTTTCCATATTTGAGCGTACATTCCGTAGAACGTTATGAGTTTTAAGTATCTGATTTTTAATATCTTTTTCGATTTGTGCCTTTCTTTGATTAGAAATTCGTAGTTTTTCGTAAGTGTCTTCTAGGGCACGTTTAGTGCGTATTAATTTTCGACGCAATTCGAGATTTTCTTGGTCCATTTTCTGGCAGTCATGTAAAGTCGAATTCGGTTGTTGCCGTTCCACAATTTTTGTAGCAACAGAATCAGCATCAATTGGTTCTGAAAATATTTCATAATTCAAATTTGTACTCAAATGTAAAAAAGCGAGGAAACTTCAGAGTCTTGTTTCGATATCTTCCTTACCTTCTGCTTTATTATTCTGTAATTCAATTGCTTTCAATTGCTGATGTTCAGCCGATGAGAGCTCCATACTTATGTTGCGCATTGCTGCATCGCTTTCAATACCAAGATCGGGTGATGAATTCTGACGTTGAGGATCCGGTCTCTTTTCTGCTGCCGAACTGCTATTGTTATGCATTACTACATCCTCAGAAGTATAACCTGAACGCGATATATCACTACCCTGTAATTTTCGTAGTTGTGCATTTGCTTCATTCAGCTCTTGTTGAAGCGTCAATCGTGTTTTTTCGAGGTGATCAATTTTCTCTTGCATTTCGATTACTTTACCCTCTACAGATTGTAGCTGCGCATTTAGATCGCTGACACGTTTTTCCAACTGAAGATTTTCATTTAACGCTCTGGTACGCTCCACCACCGCCTTTGAAGCTTGCATTGCGCTTTCATCTAATTCTTTCTTGAAACTACGATTGGCCAATTCGCTATCGATGAGTGCCCTTTTCATTTCTTCTTCGTTTTCTCGGAGATATTCAATTTCATCTTGGGCTTCTTTAAGCTGCGTTTTTAAATTTTCCAATTGTTGTTGTGTCTCATTATACAGGCTTCGTGCTATATAATTGCGAGTTAAAATATCCTCATGATTGCGCTGCTGCTCATCAAGTATTGATTTATACTCAGCCTGAAGTAGTTCAAGCTTTTGGCGTTCCTCCTCACGAACTTGCGCTATATCTCCATCATGCTTATTCTTCTGAATTTCCAATTCGGTACGTAAAGCGCCAATTTGTATTTCGGCAACACGTGCTTCTACAGAAAGTCGATCGCGTTCCTCCTGAATCTTCTCCAACGAAATCGTTTTTTCATCAATTTGTTGTCGCAAGAGATTTTCTTTGCGCTCATACAAATTCCTATCACGCTCCATGTCAATGGCGGATGAAACTTTTTTCTCCAATTCTTCATTTTGTCGACGTAATTGATCCAATTCTCTTGTAAGTTCAATGACTTTAAGATTTTCCTTTTTCAAACTGGTATCAACATCAACAAGCTGGCACTGTATATCAATAATTCTATCCTCTCGGTGAACAATTATCTGCTCCAGCTGTGCAATACGTTCCAGACTACGGGGAGGCGTTGATGGATTCGGCTTGTTAGAGCGACTCCTATTAATAACATCGCTCTCGCTATCTGTTTCCGCCGAAGCCGCTGGTTGAGGCGTTCGTGTCTTTCTTGAATTACCCACTGAATGATCTTCGAGACCAATACGAGCCATTGATACATTGCGATCTGGTTCTGACCATGCTTCCGATTCGCTTTGATTATCAATGCGTATGGCTGGAAGTGAATGACGTTCTCTTCTCTTCTGATGTTCATCGATCTCTTCTTTTTTCGGTTCTTCATTAACAGTTTTTGAGCCCTCTCCAATGCAACCTTCGGCCTGCAATAATTCTTCGTGAGAATTAAAAGTTCTATCTTCATGACCACCTAGTATTTCTGACAAATTGCTTATTTGCAAAAGACTTTGATCATTTGTCGAAATGCCAGTCATGGATAATGTCATATTAAGACTCTTGGATAAATCCAGACTACGATCGACAGCCTTACGCATTGCTCTACGTCGGTCTGCCGCTAATAAGCCCAATACATCCTTGTGTTTTAGTAAAGAGTTTAAAAAGTTCGCCAATTCTTCTAAACGATTCGATAGAACTGAACAAACATCAGCGCATTCACGACGCCATTTCTCAGCCTGTTCGGCTTCATTCCGTGCATCACGTACATCATTGCGTAATTGTGTTATTAGTGCTTCATTATTTCTATTCGTGCTAAGTCGTTGTATCAAAATATCAATTTTCTTCTGAAGTAATTTATTACGTTCAACAGCTTTCAGATAATCGGAATCAGTAAAAGATTGTTGCAATTCATTTAACGGCAAATTTTCTTTATTGGGTGAAAGAACAACTGGCGGCGGACATTCTTTGGCGTTATTAATTAGTTTGGTGAGTCGCTCAATTTCACGATTCTTTTCCCAGAGTTCTTTATTGACAAGATTCTGAAAGAAATTAATTATAATATAATTTTCAATACTGGCTACATCTTTTAGCCAACTAAAATTAAAGTTAATTTTGACAGTTTGGCAGAAATTCAGAATTCTTTTAAGACGTTAAAGAATTCAGGAATATTCTACCTGTAAATTGGCCGTCTTTTTCTTCACTTCAGCTCTAAGACTCGAAATTGTTGCTTTCTGTTGCTCAATTTTATTCTCGTATTCTTCTTTCTGCATCAGAGCCATCTCATTACTGTTGGCAAATGCTTCGGTATCACTCATAGAACGACACAATCCCGTCGACTCCAGACCGCTTAAACCACTTTGATCTTCTTTATTTTGCTAAAAAACAAATACATTTAATTAAACGAACTATTTCACTTTTGCTATTTCGAACTTACTTCCTTGCCGCTCACATTCGATGACTGTGATATATTTTCTTTATTCCTCTTTTTCAATTTATTTATTTCGTCCTGCTGGCTCGTAATGGTGGCCATCAGTTTTTGAATTGTACGACAAGCCTTTTGATGGATTTGTGTACGATTGTCGAGTTTCTCTTCGGCTTCCTGGAGTAAACACGTTTTATCAGCCAGCATCGATTTGACTTCATGCAATTCTTCGCGTACATTTTCTAGCTAAAATTAAGATTAAATAGAAAAAAGAATTAGAAACAAATTTATTGTTGCACCACGGAAAAATTTACAAATGTTAGCGCGATTATGAATCAAATTGATCACAAATTAATTAATCTAATTTCCTTTTCTAACACCAGAAATTAAAAAGGACTCAAACAATTCAATTTCAAATTTTATTCCAGATAAAATACGAACCTGAAATTCTCGTAAATACAAAACCGAATTGTTTTTTTAGTTACCAAATCATAAATACACGAAAAATATATTATAATTAGACTAATAAAATTCAGAGAAAACACAAATGATCGGATAGCAAAAGTATGAAGAGAGGAAAGTTAGAAGAGGAGCGATTTTTCAATAATTTAGAAATTTATTCCTTCTCAATCCCTTAATGATTATTATTTAAATAGCACACACGCAGTACTTAAATCAATGCGTGAAGGTTTAGTTTGCATTCGTTTTTCAATACTTAGAAGCGCTTTCATTGTTATGCTTCCTCTTCTTTCATACACTGGCAAGCCGATATTGAAATAAAGATTATAAAGCGCGCAATAAAGATACAAAAATTTTAGTGAAATTTTCCAAATTTTGAGCAAACATATCGTATTCCATCCACAGGTGAGTACGTCCCTCTTGGTTCATCCTGGGAAAGACAATAAATTAAAATTGGTGGGGGACAATTGCAGTAAATTACAGACCATTAGCCTTGAAAATAACACAAGAAACAATTAGTGAATAAATGAAAGTATGAATGAATGCATGTTTGAATCAACACGTGAACTGTGAGAGTGATAATAATGGTTTAAAAACGCCTGCACATTGCAATTGCCATTTTATTGTAATATATCTGTCGTAACGCCTTTTAAACGCCTACTAGGCACTTAGCGATACTTTATAATTGCCAGCTCTGAATGAGTTCGTTTCTTTACTGATTGAATTGTTTAAATAAAGACATTGCTACATTCATTTTATTCAAATAAATTTTGAATTTGTATAGTGCAGACTTATCTAGGATTATCTGCCGTCGCCAAATTTTAAATAAAGTAATTAAGTTGTTGACCTGTTTAATTAAAAATACATTGCTGCATTGATTTTACTCATATGATTTTAGAATGACCACAATATTGACAACGTTGTGTAAGGACATCCAATCGGCGTCTATCTGACTTAGTACCGCTCAGATTGCCATCGGTCATCATTCGTTTTAAATAAACAGTTCGAATTGTTGAAATAAAACGCTGCTATTGCATTCAATTTCTAGTACGATTTAGATAAAATTCTCTATGTCCATTTTTGTAACTCGATTTTTGTCAAATATCGATCTATAGACTAAAATCTCCTGAAGAGTTGTTCATTTCTGTGTTCTCAATGGATTTGTTTGGATCATGTGTGCGCTTATGTATGTGTCCAGCCCAAACGCAACAATTCATTATTAGATATTTGAAATAGTACCTTAATATATATTTCATCTGCTATATTTCTTCCTGCCAATATACTTGACGATGAGAAATTTGGATGTAATGAGGAAGAGCTATCCATTTTACAAGCTTCACAACCACCATCAATGACATTATCAGAAAACAGGCTGCTTTCACTAAATGTGTAACGTATCGGTAATTCAGAACCAATTTCATATTTTACGCCACTACAATTAGCTCTCTCGTAATGATTGTCGCCTCCATCAAAATTGACGGTTGAGCTTGAGGGAAATCTTCCCGAATTACAAATATTAACTCGTAATTTCTTTTCAAATTTATATTCGCCATGAAAATCGCCACACGCTTTAACTTCACGAAAATTCTTATCATATTCAAATTGATTGCTTGGAGTTATATCAAGAAATTTCTCTTTGAAATTTGAACCAATCTGCTGATAGATTTCCTCTTTTTCAATACTATAGCATTCATTATGGCCTGTGCTGCCTCGAAGTTTACCAATAATTGCACGAAAGAAACGATTCTCACGTTTCGCCATATGACGTTCGAAATTGATTTTGGTAACCATCTTTTCATATTCTTGTATACGATCAAGAAGACGTGACGTGTTTGCAGTTTTAACCGAAATAATTGACTGGAAGGATAACGGTAAGGGATAATTTATATCGATACAGCTAAGAATAATATGATGAAATTGAGAAGATGGAGAAAAATCGATGCAATCAAACAATCCGACCAAGTATACTCTCCTCTTCTCTTAAATCGCGTCAATTTAGAATGGTGTTATTGACCTTAATGGTGTTATTGATCTTAAACAAGTCTTGTTTTCATTTATCACTTACTTGCATTTTACTTAATGCGTCTTGCTGTTCGCGTACTTGCTGTTCATACATTTTCATATTTAGCATTTCCTTGCGGAAATTATTTTGCGTCGTTCTTAGAGCTTCAACTAAATCTTTATTTTCATTCCTTAATTCGGCATTTGATTTTTGAAGACCTTTAGAGGAACGCTTTAAAATTTTTAAAAAGACCCAAATAAGTTTCTCATTAATTGTCTTTGGTTAAATGTCAAACACAATTCAAAAATTCAAACAAAAGCAGGGATGTCCGCTTCCAATGACGGAAGTGTATATACACTATATTCCGATGAGCTATACTATCATAAACGCTCCATTGCGATGACGATAGTATATCATAAAAAACGTTTTAAATAACAACGAAAAAAATTATTTGTGAAATAAAAATTGCCAAACGAAGCACAAAAGTATTTTTTCATTTTGTAAAATGAAAATCAGTTTGAGATCGTTTTTGAGAACTACAAGCCCTGAAGCCATTCATGGCACGAAAAAATCACAAATAACAATAAAAAATAGAAGAAAATTACTATCGGTATAGAAAGTATAAGAAGCACTGCAGATGACACGTCGCCGATCGTATATGAACCCAAAAGTTGGCAAGAGATGACGCGTTTCTTCTCGATATCACAGAAATTTGTGAAAATAAAAATTGATAACCTCTTATTCTTGAAGAGACGTCACATATAGGGCAGCCATCCATATTATGGCGATCAAAGCAAACCGAAAGTAAAAAATTTAAGCTCTGAACAAATCTTAGAGACCCAGAAAATATTTTTGAATCAATTGCTCCTTAGACTGGTCCAAATGACACTAACAACTACATCGTACTAATTACATTTGTTTGAATTGGCGTGTCGGCTACAGATTTAAGAAAATTAAACGAAGTTTTTCTATATATTACTAAAATTATAAACTTAATTAAAATTGATGTATAAATTGCAAGTAGAAGTGTCAATATTCCTGACCCAAGGAAATCTAAAACAATATGGAGCATGTATGTATTTTCGCGAGTTTTTTCGAGGTCGAAATTAAAATTGTTATTTCCTCTTACGTAGGACTATATACATGATTATTGATCATACATTTACTCTTTCCAGCTACAATCTCTTCAATTCGTCCGAATCCTGATAAATTTCCCAGAGAGTCTCCTCAAACCTTTAAAAACCCATTTTTTGGGATGATATGCTCTGGCACGAAAGATAATCCAGAACTATTGTTAAACTATTGTAACCATTGTAGCAATTGTTATGTAAATATGGATATATGTATATGATTAAAATTAATGATTTATAAATGAATAAAAAATTTATAAATGAATAAAACTATGCAATGTAAACTAAACTATAATTTGTAATATTTAAATATGTAATGAACTAACTTCTTTGAGCTATAAAATTATTGACAAACGCAAGAGGAAGGTGAGTAGGTTGGGTAGTCCATGAGCAGCATAAAAGAGACAAGCTCATAAACTGGTATTATATAGCTAACCCACAGACTAGTGCTATTCAGCCGAGTTATTGACTAGTCCCAGAAGACTAACCTAGAGACTAGTCCGATGTAGTGCGGCACTAGGTCAATTGATCCAATCCTGTATCTGTGTACAAATATAGACAGTTTTTTGTATGGAATAGGGTGTGTAGCCCAATTATTTTCTGGGGATCATAAACTTTAAATACATAAAATAATAGACACAAATAAATAATCGAATAAATAAATAAATATAACTACATATATATTTATTATTAGTTACATAAACCTTTCATTTATTAAAGAGCAAAAATACGCAACAATCATTAAAATATTTCTAGTATTTTTTATTTCTACGTTAAAAAGCGCTCCCAAAAATATCAATATATCTAACTTACCTCAACATAAGCATATTCTCTCTCTCTATTTTCCAATGCCTCCTGGAGTTCGGAATTTTGAAAAGCTAATTCCTTCACCTTATCCTCATATTCTTTTATAGTCTCATCACGTTTTTGTAAAATTTCATCCAATTTACAGATTTGGTTTTGGAAATTTAATAATTTTTGATTAGACTCCTCAAGTAAACCTTCGAGCTCTTGTATCTAAAATTTTACAGGCAGAAAGTAAAAAACTATTAGTAAATTAAAGCGATGATTAAAACGTTTAAAATTATTTCGTATTTTTTTTATTTCAATAATTTTATAAGAAAATTTAATAATAATATACAAACTCTTTGAATTGTATTGATATTCTCAGAGATATTAGAATGCCCGAGAAGCTCAGCCACCGAATCATTATTTGAGGATTTATCCATTTGTTTTTCCATCTGAAAATATATAATTATATTAAATATTATATACAGATTTATGTAATTAAATAGTTAGCATTTTATTTACTCGAAAAAAATTTTAATAGATATGTTTTTTAGAAAAAAATTACCTCCAGCAACTGTATTTTCTGATTGAGTTCATCAACAATTACTTGACTTTTTGCCTCTGTTTCTTTTTGAATCAGCTCCATTTGAGTCATTGCTTGAGCGGCATCTTTAAGCAAATCCTGCTTCTCTTGGACTTCTTTGCGCAACATTTCTATTTCAACCTGAAGAAAGAAGATATTAAATGTAAAATAAAAAAGAGAATACTCTCGAAAGAAATATAAATACCAATGTTTTTACCCACCTTCGTATCAATCAATTGATTCATTAGAGCTTCTTGACTCTCCGGTGAATTACTTTGCTGATAACCGGGTATGCTTTCTTCAATAAAATACAAACGCAATTTCAAATTAAAATTCTCCTTTCGTAATGTTGCCATCTGTTCTTCAAATTCACGCACAGAACGTCCTTGTGTAGCAGGTGATGTTGATCCTTGATATGTTTGTAATGTTGAGCAAGGAGATCGATTGCCAATACCATCTGAAGAAGATCGAATACAGAAAACAATATATCCTTTGATTAAAATTATGCTAAAATACCGATCTAAAGGATTAGAAATTTAGTATTTTGTGACAAAAACAATCAGCAATTTCAAATTTTTCAGAAAGGAATTTAATGAGAGAAAACTAGCAGGAAAGAAATATAATCATTGGCACCAAGACGTTGAACTTCAGATACCAATAAGTCTACGCCATGACCGAAGTTAATGAACTCTACAAAAACAAACCCTATTAGATAACCTCTCCCCCATTCTAATCCCCGATGATTCCTTTTGTTTAAACTACTTAAATTATTAAAATTTATTCAATATAATACCGTCGATTTGTAAATCGAATTCACTGAACTTCGGCCGAAAATTACGTTTGCATTTCTTTTCTTTAATTTCCATCGAGGGGGTTGTTGTTGTTGCTGCTGCTGCTGCTCCAGTTGTTGGTATTGATGCTGCTGGCGAATTAGTTTTGGCTAAGCGTCTGCGCATTTTTTACACAGAAAAATCGTTAATATGAAAGTAAGATTTTTTGTTCTTATCTCTCTTTGCTGTCTGTCTATCTTTCTATCTGCTGTTGTAATGATGTTTTTGTTGTTGTTAGTTTCATTAGCAATGAATAGTTATGATCATTTTGGTCATCTATTCATTAACTTTATTTACATTGGCCCAAAAAACTTCAATATTATTTAGTTACAAATTTTGGTTTGAACGATTTATTTTTCTAGTTTCGTCTCTATTTAATTTGATTATATTCAAAGAATTAATATGATTTCAAAACCAATTTGATATTATTTGAGAACTATTGCTTTGAGAGTAATCAATAAAAATATATTTGATCTAATTTATTTTTTTTATTCCGAAAACACAAAGCGTCAGAGACATTTCTAAAGTTCAAATTTAGTTCAGTGCAATTGAATAGAAGATATATATTATTAAATCCTATTTCGAGTTTATATCGAATCGTATGGTAGCGTATTTAAGGAAAAGTAATACACCACAATTAAGATCATAAATTTATCATCGATGCAATCGTAATTAATGATAATTAAATCAAAGTTTAATTAAAACTTATTTAGTATGCTAATCAATAAATTATATTTCTTCTTTTTCCGCAGAAGATTATTTAAATTATTATTTTTCTCTCTTTCTTTTTTTCATTTAAATCTCTTTCTTTTATTTGAAATTCTGTTCGCTAATATTTTGTCGACTGTTGAAATTTTTGAGAAATTAAATGTAAAATTATTACAAAAAAAATTATAATTTACATTTATAATCTTTCAATTGAATTTGTGATAGTTATACAAAAAATTTTCCATTACATGTACAATAACTGAGTGATACTCAGTCTTCCTAGCGCCTGCCCCCTCCCTAACCCCTTCCTTTAGATGTCATTAAGCTCTTAATAATGGACAATACTGGATCAGCAAAGGCATATAGACTGTTATCTCTAAAATTAGAAACAATATAATATCGTACGTACATGAATTTTCCATTGTAACATCCTGAAGAGTGCCCGGGCTTGTGCTGGAAAAAAACGAACTTTTTTTAGATACAAAGAAGAAACTGAAGTATTGAAATAATAATAATAAATTATTAAGAAACAAATATTTCAAAAGAAATGGTAATCAGATTTACTTTACTTTTATAAAAATAATTAAATAAAAGCACTAAATAGCCAAATTGTTTTTAAAAATATAATAGAAAAAAATATCGCCCCAATAGTTCTCCAAAGAAATTTTATTTAACATATTGGGAAGTATGTTTTTGTGGGCAATACTGATTTAAGGCTATGAAAACACCTATTCTTCTTTATCTCTTTCTCTCTCTCACACAATCTTTTCTTTGCATTAATATTACTCGCTCATCCACATAAATTTACACACACATCGAACGGCATCACCACCCAACCACATATCTACACAAACACGCGTATACGCTTTATAAATGTTTTCGTAATTTTTATTCTTCAAATGAATCTTCGTTATACCATTTAATGGTACCCGTTGTTTAGAAAAGTTCATCTTGCACTTGTGTGCATTTTTTTCTTTGCAAATCAAAGAAGAAAAATGATTATATAATGGAACAAACTGAGAATTAATCAACGCAATTCTTGTTATGACTGAAGAGAAAAATTTATTATTTTCTTTTGTATTAAAAAGAAATGCATTGTTTTGTCCGATAAGAAATAAAAAAATAAAACCTACAAAAAAAAAAACAAATGCAATTTATGAAATAGTGCGTTATGGAATACAAATTTATGATAGGCACCATAATAGCGAGATCAACTGCCCTAAGTAGAATTAAATACATTGTCTTTTAGTATTTAAGCGAATCTTTTTAGTCCTCAGAGAGATCTTATTAATTAATAATGCAGATGAAACTTTAGCGTTACAAAATAGAAAATAATTGTTTATTTAATCAACATTATCGATATTTAATACTTCCCAAAGGATATTTTGATTCCTTATTCTTTCAGTTAATTCGTTTAAAGGTTGGCGTGAAAATATTCCTATAATTTCCAATTTATTTTATTTAATTTTTTTATTTTAAATTTTTTTACTCAAAATTTTTTAATATTAGTTTTATTATTCCTAATTTCTTTATTTTTATTTCTAATTTTATTCCATTTATATTTTACCAAATTTTTCTTTTTCAGAGATTTTTTTATAAATCAATGTGAAGTCAAGTAAAATGACGCCGTTCTCAACACTCACGATCATGTCTTTATTTATTTTCCTATAATAAAGATTTACTTAGTCAGACAAGCAAATGGTATGGATGGTATTGAACAGCAAGTTCAGAGAAATCGGAGGCAGAGTCGGTAACGGACTACAAAAGAAATTGTGGCAGGACAAATAATTCTTAAAAAATCAATGAAAGATTAATTTAAAGAATGGCCTATCATTGATTAGCTTAGTGAGTCAACCTCAGACTGCAATGAAGCCCAATAAAAGAATATTTTTTTTATTTTACTTGCAATATATTTTTTAAAAAATACCGTTTTATTTACAAGCATCAAAATCACAAAAACTACGACATTATTATACTTTAAAAATAGCACGATAATTACAAAATCATACGAAAGTATAAGCAGTATTAAAAACAATCATCGACACTTTGCAATTTTCGATCACAAAATCCACGAAATACCGACCAAGCCATCCAACCTTGACGCTTTTTCACCAGCTGTGCACATCTTATCGTTTCCATTAATTTGTTCTCACCGAGCATGTGCTGACAATTGAGATGACAGTGATTTTCGGATTTGCGCAACGGTGAAGAAACGCACCAATAACGATCGCTTAGCTGAAATATTCCCCAATCATTCGACCAATTTCCGTTGAGCAATCCAATGGCGGTCGTATTGTATTTACTCTCATATTTGGCAATACAAGCCCATGTTGGCAACTCCTCGGGAGGTACATTTAAATCAAACAATTCACGCACTAATTCGCAACGATTTAATACTCGAGCAAGAACGGATATAATGCCGCCGCCTTGGATCAATATCAGTAATATCAATAGTTTGAATAATAGAAACAATGAACAATTCAAACTCATTGCTTTATTTGATTATTTGTTGTTTTTATGTTTTCAAATTCAAATCAACTGAAATCAATAAAATTTTGAGCAAATGTTATTGGTTTTTTCATAAACGATATATAAAAAATACCTACGATACTCAAAACGTTGTTAAAGCACTTCTAAAATCTAACTGAAATCAGTTTTAAAAATTGTTAAGAGCTGCCGTCTATTATTGATTATTATTGTTTTTTCAAAAAAACTTGTTTTAAATTATGCGCCCGCGAAACGCACGTCGTGATCGTTTTATGAACTCAAGAACAAAATATGAAAATATTTATAGTTTATTCACTTAGCAAAAGTAACACGAAACTAGAATTTACAATTTAATTATATGAGAAATATTCCCTCAATGTTGTTTTTATGAATAACGATTATTATTATTATAAGTTAAAGAAAATTATTCGAAATAAAATGGGTGTGTGATGTTGGCACCGCATCTTTAAAAAAGTTAATTGTTTTTAGAGCGCATATAAAATTCATACCAAATGAATTCCATACTTTTGAAGCTTTCGTAGTATCTGTAACTCTAAAAACATAATTTTCTTTTAATTTTTTTTAGAATTTTCAAGATTTATTTTGGAATTCTGAGAAGCCCCACCATAGTTCTACAGAAAATTTTACTACGCGTACTATATATCTCTTACAACTTTCATGTTATACTTGTTTTTATATCCTATTCCCTTTAAAAAAGGGGAAAAGGATATATTAACGTTGATACTAAGTTTGCAACGCAGTGAAGGAGCTAATAGATATAGAAAAGTATATATATGCTGGCTCGGAATGATCTCATGAGTCGATTTAGCCCTGTCCGTCTGTCTGTCTGTGGAAATTACAAAAGAATTCTGTGGATTACAAGAGAACGAATTCAGTTATGATCATTAAATTTGGTATGAATATTTCGTGTTAGTATAGGCTAGTTGGTATTGAAAATGGCCTACTTTTGGTATTTAATGTGAATTAAATCGCGTTTAGAGCACAACTTCTCAGCTCAGAGTACGAACCTAAAGGTGAAATTGTATACCCGAGTCTACTACCTCATTTGAAAATATAATCTAAAAAATGGGCGTGGTCCGCCCACTAGAGACAAAATTCGTACAAGCGTACAGGCGCAAAAAATAGAGATATTGCCATGAAATTTGGCACAAATATTACCTGTCATCATAGGATGGGCGGTGTTGAAAATGGGTGAAATCAGAAAATGCTGCGCCCACGTCTCAATTAGAACTGTTTCACAAAAAATTTTGAAAAGAACAAATAAAGCATGATATATGGTACGAATGTTTTCTGTCATCACAGGCTGGTTATAAATGTAAATATAATCATTTAAATATAAATATATAATATATCTATATAACCCGCCGACATTTTATTTGAACGTTGTTATCAAGATATTCGGAAATAGGATATATAAGCTTCGGCTAGGCCGAAGATAACGATCTTACCAGTTCTGAAATAACTTTGTGAAATTAGCGCCCAAAAATTTGATTTTTTTTGTTCATTCGCCAGAACTATTGAAAAACTATCCAAAACCGATTGAGAACTGTAGAACGCTATGGGTTGCTGCACCCATAACTCTATAAAAGTTAACTTTTTTATAAATGCAGTGCCAACTTCACAAACCCAAATAATATTCAAATATTTCGAAATACCGAAATATTAGAGATTTATTAAATAGACAATATAACATGGTGTTTCCTGAAAGCGGTTTTGGTTTAGGTTCAGGTTTTCAAATATGATGAACTGTCAAGTGTTTCCTAACAAACTAATTATATTTCGAAAAACGAGAAATAAAAGAAACCAAATTGAGTAAAAAATAATTAAGGAAAAATGCATAAAATTCAAACCATATTCAATTATGTACAAATTGATACAATTATGTCGATAATTGATAAAATACATCAATTGCAACAAATAGAAAAGACCAAAATCCAAATTTTAAGAAACAATGGATATTTCTTATACATCACACCATATGATATTTTTTGTTCAATCCTTCTCTTTCTCTCAAAGTAACTGCAGAAAGAGAGAAATATATACAGTGTAAAATTTAGAAAATCCAACCAGGGCTACGAACTGCCAAAACGAGATATATTTCTGGCTTTGATTTAATTTCAGAACAATAATTCCAAAGGAAGCGTTGGCATTGGGTTTGCCCATGAAAACCGCTTTTGTCTAAAACCGCTGAGAAGCACATTCAAGAAACGCCATATTAGGGTCGTTCCGTCCAACTATTCAGTTCAATTTATGATCGGAAAATAACTTAAACCTTAGAATAATTTTATTATAGTCGAGAAAATATATGTATCTTTCATCTTTTCAATTCAAGTCAGCGGGTTGTGGAGCCTCTTCTAGCGAACGATCAGATCAAACATAACTTTTGATAAAATATAACCAGAAATGTCAAGATAGGGCCCTCACCCTCGTTGTTGCGATTTAAAAATTCGTTACTGTGTCCACTTTGATGTTCTGCCCAATTCACGTATACAGCTTGTGTGCGCTCGTTTGTCGTTGTTTTTGTTCGCTAGCGAGTATAATGTCGCTGAGTAGTCATATCTGCCGTCGAGTATGTTAAAAACATTGTGCACATCTTCAATTACTTTCACAGACAAATGAAATATTTTCATTTTTCATCTATAGCGACCCTTAAAATCGATAATTTTGCATAAAACAATTGGCTTTATTGTTGGTTCCATAGAAATTTTACCGCTTTATACCGAATGTCTTAAATCTTTATCTCTGATATCTTCAAGTTATTTACAAGATTCTTGTCTTTTCTTTAATCTGTCAGACGTTTTTCAACAGTTAAATCACGAGTAATATTCAACCAACTTGAAACCAGAAAACAGCAATACGAACTAAGGCTACGGTACCGTTTTCGACATGACAAAATTCATACCCCAATAGGTCTTAAACAGAATGATTGCCTTTAGCATTTATACCCTTAAATATATAAAACAGCACCAATATTTCTCTGGATGTTCTTCCATTTCTTCTTGATGCCTGTCAAGAACTCAAAGGTTCCGAAAATATCAAATATATTTCTCTGAAATACTGCCGCAAATTACTAAAGTCTATAGTGATTGATCCTGAAGAAAATAATACTAAAACTCGAAATAGTGAACAAGAAAAATGTTTAGGAAAGCTTACAAAGAATTATTATCTCATGCAAACACCGGCTTATTCAACAATCATTTTGCATGACACGAAAAACCTCCAAAAGCTATTATAAGGTCAATACAGATCTAAAGCTATGCATCCAATATTATCTAAATTCTAGATGTTCAACGATCGCTTTAATCTTTATTTAAAATGTAATCTGAGAATGACATGCTTCAATTAAAAAGTTTATTGCATTCGAATAAAATGGTAGGGTAAAAGATAAAGTTCTTTTCAAAGAAAATCTAGTAAGAAAACTGTTAACTAAAATCTTATTTCAATAAAGTTTCTTCGGTGAAAATGAATTATTTGAAATCTGATCTAATTGATCGAATTAGTATCAATTATTCGAATACGTTCGAATCTTTCCCGGCTGAAGAAGAAGTTTCTTCTTAATGTAATTTTATGCATTCTATCATTTATAAATTAAAAATCCATTTTATTTAACATAAAGAAATCGCTTTTATTTAACTTAAAAACAATTAATGTAATAAACGTATATCTTACCAAAAGGCGCCAAAAGAAAAACGTTTGTTTGGCGTTGATTCGTATGTGTTGTAGCCCGTTGTGGAAATGTTATGATTTCGAAATATTCCGGCCATTTTTTGGTAAATTAGTATTAAAAGTTTTAACTTCGTACGAACAGAATTAATTTTTCTGTTTATGATTTACAGCGATAATTTCCAATTATTTATATATTATTTATTATATTATTATTTTATTTACATTTTCTTTTAAATTTTTTTTCACATTTTCTTTATTACTAATTTTTTATTTTTAATTAATTTAAATTTTTTATATAAAACATCTTGTAGTTTATATAAAATATCTTTTTTCTTTTTTTTTTTGTACTTATACTTTTATTTGTTTTTTTCTCCACAAGAAAAAATTATATAAATAAATCCTTCGATTTTAACGAAAAATGAAACGGCATTAAACAGTTTATGAAAACAACAACAATACCTCCGATAACGTCGTATTTTCTATTTGTATTCTTTATCATATTTCCACCGCTTTCAACTGGACTGATTATTTCATAAAAATTAAATTATAGCTCATTTTGATTGATAATGCAATTTCAGATTGAAATTATGTCAGATTTTTTTTTACAAGTGCCAGAAACTGCAGAAGATTTACGTTTGTGAATATTCCACACGATGTGTTTAAATTTAATTTCAGTTTATCTAATTTTTTATCTTTTTGTCTTCTATTTAATTTTAGATGATTTTTGTTTTGTATATATTTTTCTAAATGTGCACGAAAAACAAATCATGAGTCACAATAAAGCTTGCGCGTTACGCATGTAAAAAATTGTAAAAATATACCGCTGATAGCGCTTGTTCTTTATTTACAAATCACCAACTAACGTGTTCAAGCATCTGAATAGAAATTTTTGAAAAAATGACTAAAAGAAGAAACAAATTTTAAAAATGCGTTTGTGAAATACTCATTGGTTTTTTAAATTCTAATATGTTTCGTTTTCATTCACAGCAAAGTTTAAGTTTGGAAAAAATTCTTTGGCTAAAATTCAGAAAATATTTAAACCTTATTTCAATTTTGACTTTTTGTATTTTATCTCCATTTGAAGACTATTAAAAAATAAAAATTTTTATTTGCAAATATATATTTTATATTAAATGTATAGTTATATAGTACATATTAGGCAAATATTAGTATTATTAGAAATATTTAAAGGATATTAAGGTCTACATTTTTAATTGCAAGAAAAATTTTATGATTGTATTAAATTTTACAGAAAGAAATTTTATTATATCTTGCATTTTTTCTAGAGAGCAAAAAAGTGAAAATTTATGAATTCAGTCGTTCTAATGATTAAATACCGTTAAACTTTTTTATTGCTTACACGATTTATAACTGAAATAAGGAAAAACATTTTTACACATCAAATAATTTTATGTAAAATCGTTAAAATCAAGTCAAAATTTTGCAAAGTCCGAAAAGAAAAACTTCAAAAATTCAATAAAATAAAAATACATATTACGAAAAAAAAATTCAAAACAAATCGTCAATAAACGAAAACAAACATCGCCAAACAAAATCAGACATCAATAACAAAAATAAGCCACCAAAATAATAATATATAAACAAAATGGAAATAAAAGTAGAAGAAAAAGGAACATTATAGTCATCAAAAAAGTGGAACGGCGATGCGATGCTTACACACCTAAAAAATATCATAAAAATTATTCAATAAAAACTGCACTAATTGATGTCACAGTCTGTAAATGCATAATTTTGTTTTGAACTTACAAGCAGACTTTATTTTTGGAAGTTTTTTTACTTAGCACAAATTTCAAAAGGAAGCAAAAATTGAAAATTTCGTTTTGAGCACAAATACGAACTATTTTAAGAAATTAGCAAATTATAAAACTTCTGGGCAAAAAATTACGGAATATGAGAAAAGCTAGAAGGTCTTTATATATTAATGTAGGAAAAGCAGGAAAAAATAAGGGCTCTCACCCATTCAAAACAACCTTTTGTTTTGGCATCTAAAGTACGAATATATCGTATACGGTCATAACTATAGTAACACACAATTACCGTAAAAATATATGTGCAAAAATAATAGCAAGTAAAAAAACCAATTAGCTAACACACAAACCATATAGAACCCTTTTATAGTCATATTCTAAAATTGTAAAGAAGTCCTTACGTCTCCAAATAAAATATTTATTATGAAAGCTTTACTTTCAACAAAAACATATCATACGTACATTATTTAAAACAGGGATACATAATTTAAAATTCTTTATAATTAGTTCACATTGCAAAATTAATTCGAATGACTTAATAATATCAATCAATAAGCGATTAATCGATTACAAATCTTATGAGATTTTATCTTATAAGATTTTATGAGTTTTTTAATAATATTTAATATAATTAATTTTTTAATAACTTTTTTATTAATTTCTTAATAATAAAATCACGCCTCCTCGGTATTTCGCGTGGCATAACTCGGGCATTAATATTAATAATTCCATAAAAACAATTTATCCAAAACAAATAAAGTTATTTCGAATATTCTTATGAAATTACTATTTCACACAAAATTAAACCTCAAAAGGACAAATAAATAAATTACAGACCTTTATAGTATAACAATTTTCTTATGAAATTTCCTTCAGTTTCATTAAGGCATAAATATAATAATCTCATAATAATTTCTGCTCAATAAAGAATTAATTTTCATTCCACCTAATCAAGTATTCGGATACAACGAATCTGATGATTTGAGAAGCTTAAGCAGCTACGAGTGCATTACAAATACACGAGCAAGTACTTAACGTAAGGATTTATTCGTGCAATTAAAATATTTTTAGTCGAAACATAATTCGATACATACGAGTACAAAAGCCCCCGCGGCAACGTGATTTCGAATATATTTCTTGAACTTAAGCTATAATTATTAGTATTATAATCGGATTATGTTACTTATTATCATAATGCAAGTCATTCTTATTAATCAATAAATCCGAATGCTTATGCGTCGTTAAAAATATGACATCAATGTAATCAATCAATCAATAGTTCAGATAATTTAAAAATTTCAATTCTCATCTGTTTTTAAAGAAAATGATATTTCCATAAACTTTTCTTTGTTTAAAAATGCTATTTAGTTCTTCATTTATTATTCCTTTTCATCAAAAAATATTAAAAATATTTCACGGAATTCAAATCATTAAATATTAATACTCAAATCATCATATCATTAATACTCTCAATTATTTTAATATATGCAAAATTAATACTTCGATTAAAACATGCAAAAATTGATGAATAAAGAAAATACATAATATAAACATTAAAAATATTCAAATATTTACAGAAAACCTCAAAATCTTCTCTTTACTTATTCCACCCAAGAAAGGGCTGCAAAAATAAAATGCAGTAAAAAATAGTAAAATTTTGATTATTTATTTAAAAATTGAGCTCAACAAAATTGAGTTTTTTATTTATTTTGAAAGCCGGTTCAGACCATCCACTATCTTTCATTCTAAATATTTACATATAATTTGCATTTATGATGAATTTATGGGATGAATTCTCTTTAAATGAAAATTTGATTTGATGAATGTTATAAAAAGCTTAAAGTACTTTATTTCCAAATTGAATGAAAATAACAAAACAAAACCCAGTCTATTATCTTATCTTTTTATTACACGATAACCCTTATTTATTTTATTTATTTGATTAACTCTACATTTCCGAAATAAATGGTACGAATGTATAAAGAGTGAATTTATAAAAATAATTGAAAAAATCTATAATTAATAAGACCAAGCTTTTAGTTTTCCTTAAATTTAAATATACTATATTTTTCATTTGTAACCATAAAAATACGTATGGAAAAAAATTGTTTCGCATTATGTAGAAAACTGCTGATATGAATATTCCGTTTGTTTCTTTTCGAGAGAACTTCAAAAGAAATGAATTGTGTAAATAATGCTAAAAATATAAAAGAATTTTAAAAAAGTATTCAATATAATGAAAAAAGTCTAATGGAAAATTTACTGAGTGGATTTGAAAAAAAATAGAACAAACTAACAATTAAATATGAAAATTTTCTCAAATATAATTAATTTTATTAGTAAACCAAAGAAATATCGAAAATTTTTATAAGACGTCAAAAAACATTTTAATTCAACGTGAGGAAGGGATCTATGTACTTAGTACTTGAACACTTCCTGTCACCATCACCACCACTGCCAGCACCACAACTTTTCTTCTACAATTCATTCAATAATTTTTCAACCCTTCCACCATTTTGATAATTTTGTAAAGAGCAAACAAAAATCAGTATAAGCGATAATTACATGTACGCAATAAAGAGAATCCGTAATGCTCTTTAACACATATAGACGAAGAATAAAAGTTACTGATAACTATAAATACATATACAGTAGTCCGTATGTCCAGAGAGGAAATCAGAAAGATAAGATTGCTTTAACATCCTGAAGAATAACAAAAGCAAGGACGTCTTTTTAAACCATTTAGTTAAACGATAACCCTAATAAATAGCTATCATTATAATAATTCTATCAACATAAAATCGGAGGTCAAATTTGAAGCAAAGCTATCAATCAGTTTTTATTTATTCGAATTTCTCCTTTCGAAATTCAGAATTTCACAAACGCATTTAAACGAATATTTTTAACAAATAGAATTTTCTCAAAAATCATAATCCCCTTTTCAACAGATATAGATTTTTACTTGCTTGAGAAGATGCGTTGTTTACGCTTAAAGTCACGTAGGATTGAATCTGCTCTCGTTGATTTGTGTTCTCCTTCTTAGTTTCGCTTCTGTTTTTATATGTACTAATTCAATTCAATTAAACGAATTTATTGCACTGAATATAATTAATATAAGAAATTCACATTGTTTTTCTCGTTATTTGTTAATTTAATTAATAACACAAAAACTACAAAATTTGCATTTAATTTTAGTTATTTTAAGAAGAAGCATATAAAATATACACGAAATTGAAGCGCCAATAAAAACAATGACATCTATCTATCGACCTGAGATGCTTCTCCCACCAGAACTTTTCCGATTTCAAAGAGATTTTGTTTTTTTTTTAATTTATTGTAATATTCTTTTTCTTCATTAGGACTCAATATTGAACAGTACACTAATAATAATCATAACCGATTAAATTGATCTAATAATAAATTTCAGCATCGGACGATGACGGCAAAGTGATAACAAACTAGTGTAGAGTAGAGTTCGGCTATATGGAGACAATGTGAGCAACATATGCGATATAATAAACAAATCCAAGCGTCTACTTCAACGAAAAGATAGAACAGAACTAAATAGAAGCATTACGGGAATTAGCAGATTCCGAAATCATCTCCTCTCTGGAAGTGTAATTATACAAACTCTTGTATAATAATAAAACCGATTGTGATAACCTTATGCGTATGTGTTTCACATGAGGGAGAGTACAATGAAAATTTTGCCACCCAGTAAGCGCACATATGAGAAAGTACAAAAAATTGTCATTGAGTAATAAACGATGAGAGAATGTATCACTAGAGTTGCTCTCTTTTTTCTTAAGGGTAGTTATACGGGGATTTTTAACACGGCTTTCAATGCACATAGAACACCAAAATCCATAGAAACAGATGCCGTTATAAAAGTGCACAAGCACTAATTTATCCAATATAAACATATATACTCATCTCAGAATATGTTAAACTGGATGGAGAAATATATTTAATAATTTGTATATCAAAACTACTTCAGATTGAACGAAAAAATATCCTCTAAGAGCCAAGAGTATTAGCTTTTACGTTGTTTTTTAAAAATGTTTCAATGTTTAAATAGTTCGGATGTATATATCCTCCCTATCTTTTCAAATTCGGAGTAAATTTTTGTGAATCCATGTTCAGTAACTGTATATACAATTGAGGCTTTGAAAGGTGAGTTTCATTTATTCTAATAATTTTCGGTTCGTTTCTCTGGAATTAAACCATTTCCTTAGGTTAATAAATTTCACATAAATTATTATTTTGGCTCAGAGGCGGCGACATATTATGCCAATCAATCTGATTGACATCCGATCCGGAATGACTGATTCAAAATTTTAACATAAGAAGCAACATGGCAATGAAAAAGTGAAGTTAAGCTCAAGCAAACTTATTCTAAAGTGGTATACATGAATTCATTTAGGAAATGTTTTTATTGATTTAGGAGTCACTGCTGCTTCCACTGCGACTTAAATATATAAAACGTCAACCTAAGGGTTTTAAAATGTAAACCTAGGGCTCACGCGTATGCAGACATGGTAATTCATATAGTTTATTTGAACTTTCAAGTTACTCACTGTTCATTTCTTGAAAGGTCAGCATTGGGTAACGCAGTAACAGCATTTTGATTTTCTGCATGAGGTGGTGATACATTAGATTTCGCATTATTCGTTTTAGCTGATGTGGGATGCACTTGGCTTGGAATACCTTCCGTGTGTTTTTCACTCATTTTAATCAATTGCTTTACTTTTTCTACGTAAGAAATTATAATGTTTCTAATTACGATTGTAAAACGATAACAAACAACCCGAATTTTATTTTAGCCCTCTTATTATTATTAAAAACAGCAAACACAACCATATAAAAGCACAAAAATACTCAACAAACTTTAAAACCAACTGACTTTGATGGAGCGAGATGTGTCCCAGTTTATATGTTCGATAAAATTTATCGAAATCGATAACCCCCGTGATCATTATTTTTAACATTTTAGAGGATTTTACACCAAGCATGAAACATTAAAAACTTTATGTGAGCTCCTGCACATGTAAAAAATTGGAAAAAGATTACCGCTACACAAAATCGCCGAAGTTCGCACAATTTTTGCAGCTGTCGTTATTGTTATAGACAAAAACAGCAATGCGATAATATTGTTTGCATAAAAATTATGAATGTAAGGCGGATTTCGGCCGCAGAAATAATTAAAGCCTATGCATGTACTTACTTACTTGCTTGTGTAAAATACATCTAAATAAAAGTTTGTTTTTATTGTAACGGCCGCCACGTTACGTTACGCTACGGCTAGACTAATTGAACCATTAAATGCGAAAAATGCGCGAAAAACATGTGAAGAGGAAAGAAAACACGTTTTAACGCAACCATGGTTGCATAATTAACGATTTAGAAAATGAGTGAAATTGGAAGTTATTAAACTTCGAAATAGACCGTTATCATGGCAATATAGAAATTTTGAAAAAAATTTTAACTTAAATTTATCCACCAGTTTTCGCGCAAGAGGTACGTGCGTAAGAAGGTATTGTTTCGAAATATAAACTAAATTAAGTAGGGTATTTATACATTATTTGTACAAAAAATTAATTAATAAAAAAAAGTTACCGAAAATAAAATTGAAATGTTCTCCGCTAGTTTAAGTTTTCGGGTAAGATGTAGATGTACATAACTAAAAGGCATTATAATTGCTTGTCATTGTGTTTATATATCATTCTATCATTTATGAGATATAGACAATTTTTCTTTAATTAAAAAGGCTGTAATTTCTAAACTATGTCAGCGAAAAACTTTAAATTATTTAAGGATATTCCTTCTACGTCAAACATCATTGTGCGGCGGTAAACTTAACCAAAAATGTTAACTTTAATAAAAAAAAGTTACCGAATTATAAAAAATTAATAAAAAAAGTTACCGAAAATAAAATTGAAATGTTCTCCGCTAGTTTAAGTTTTCGGGTAAGATGTAGATGTACATAACTAAAAGGCATTATAATTCCTTGTCATTGTGTTTATATATCATTCTATCATTTATGAGATATAGACAATTTTTCTTTAATTAAAAAGGCTGTAATTTCTAAACTATGTCAGCGAAAAACTTTAAATTATTTAAGGA